>ML800685.1:92563-105866 GCA_009831015.1 Picea engelmannii
TTGATGATGTTCTTCGGCTACTAGAGATCCTCCATGCTCTCACTTCCTAATCGTTGAGACCTCACTGGAACCTCCCATCCAATGCTAGGTGTACTCTTATTCCCCCTTAGCTGCATGAGCCACAAAGGGGCCACACACACAAAACTAAGAAAAGATAGCTCCTAGCTTGCCTCACAAGTTTGAGCTACCACTCTCTAATTGATTTGGGCATGCCAACTCCCTCAAGCAAAATCAATGAAGAAAAATATCGATGACTAAACCTTACGCCTACCAGTGGTGGTCCATTCTCTTCCTCCATCATATCTCTTATAGAGTTTTATTAGTGACTTGTTGCCAAAACTACACCAGTTTCTTTTTATTAAATTTATTATTAGGAATATTCTCCCCCGTACACTTGTCATCTAATCCCTTAGTTGCACTAAAAATTTAATTATTTAATTAATTTAATTTTCCTATTTCCCTTGCCCACCTAAAAACGTTCCTAAAAATGCCCCTCGATTTCCTTTTATTCCCTTACATTCCTTTTAATGATTGACACATTTCTTAAAGCCTAGTTGAGTTCGAATTTAGAAAGTTCTCTAGACTAGATTCCCTACTATGTTCCACATTCCTTTTGTATTAAAGTTTCCCTTTTTTGGTCTAAGTTCTAAACTAGCAGGTTTTGTAATTAGCGAACCATTAATCTTTTAAATAATTTAAATCCTTTACAAAACTTTCTTTTTAGTTTAATTTTCACCCCAAAATTCTTCATTCCTCCCTTTATTACTTGCTGAATCAATTTTTTAGTTTTCAAGACCTATTTAGACCTAGGCTTTAAATCCTTTAGGCCAGGCAGAAATTCTTTTTAAGGGAAAAATTATAATTATTAATCTTTAATCATGCAATCATTCATTTTAAGGATGACCAAGTCCTAAAGAGACATATTTTTTTTAGGTACTAGGTACACTAACTCACCAATGTCAAAATCGCGACGTGCCCTTCAAGACGCACTATGTGCTCCAAGGGTGCCACTTTCTTGTATTCATGTTCCATTTACACAACGTGCCCTTTAAGATGCACTACATGCTCCAAGGGTGTCACTCGCCTTTTGACTTATTTTGGTATATATCAATCCCCTGGAGTCAATACTCTGTTAGGTGACCTTGTGGGAGACTAAGGGCCTCTAAGGAATAAGGACCATGCCTTATTGTGTGCACCTTAGAATAATCGTGAGCAACTTTCACAGTCTTCCCTCACGACATCGTCGATCTCTCGAACTAGATAATCGTTAACCTACAGTTTGATCCACAACAAGAATGCTAGTAGGTTGTGGCAGGGCTTCTACCACACCTCTCCCTCAATATCTGTGGTTGTCGTGCGTGACCCATTTACTCTAAATGTGAGTCTGATTAGCAAGCTATCATCAGCCTAAATTCATCAACGAAATATGTCAGCGATCCAAAATCAACGTCATAATTTACCAGTCATATGTCACATATGCAATAACAAAAACACTCAAACCAGAAACAATCAACTCCCTTAATCGATCTGGAGTAAAAGGATGCCCATCGATGCCATCGACATCCTCAATAAGTCTAGATTCTTGCACACTCAAGAGAGACTAGTGAATATCACATGTTGATGCAAATATAATCAAATAACATATCATCATATCCAAAACATCATCATAATCCATAAGCGAAATAGTCAATCATATAGGGAACTAGATCACTCACATTCACGTGTCCTCAAGAATAAGTACAATCAAGTGTGTGAAAGAGAAGGATGTTACGTAGACCCTTTCTTGTTTTAAACCTTGTCCTGAAGTTTCATAGTACACAAGTGTAAAAACAAAGTATCTGACAATATCTAAGGGTCTAGCCATAAAAAAAAATAGAATTTTCAAATGCATATCATAAACATCCTCCTAGGTAGCTGAGTGTGGACTATAATTGTCCTATTGGACCTTGACCTGATCGACATTTTGACGTCGTAGCTGTTGAATGCAATGATCCAGAAGTGGATTGCCTCTGTCGTGAGTGAACCCTCACCCAACATCCAGAAAGAACTCATTCATTCTCATATGTAGGATCACTGACCTAAAGTCACACACATAATACAAGATAAACATTGCGCAACACCTCAAATAATGAGGCACGACTAGTCATTAGGCCCTTCATAATTATGTTCGATGTGATGCACATCGACAAACCCTTATGTTGATCCTGCACTTCTTCCATCCCCTTTCATATAATTTTTAATTGTTCTTTCAATTCTTGGATCACTTATGGTCTTACTAGGACCCCATCCTCGTGTATATCCCAACTCAAAGGCATCCGACATGGTCACCCATCAACAAAATCAAATGGCACCATCTTAATGTTGATTTTATGGTTCTTGTTGCATGCAAACATGGCCAGCGAATAGAAGTGTTCACAATGTTTCTATTGGTCCAACACACACATACACAACACAACCTTCCCAAATTGGATTGTTCCTTCGGTGAGCCTATCTATCTTAGGGACATGATGTACTAAATTTCAGTGGTGTTCCCAAGGCCTCTTGGGAAACGTGTCCAAAATCATCTTGCAACATTGAATCTCCTATCTGATACGATTCCTTTGGTACGTCTAGCAATCTCAAAAGCTTACTGATATAAAATATAGCTATACCTGGTGCTTGATGCGTTGCACACACAGGGCCAAAAAGTGAACTCTTCATCAGAGTGTCAATTGTCACAACAATCGGTTCATTCCTCCTTTCCGTCAGTGGAAATTCAACAATGAAGTCCATCGAAATGATCTCCCATGTCGATTCTGGAATAGCATGTGGGCGTGGAAATCCTATTGAATGTCTATGTTCATCCTTCACCTGCCAAGATTCTACACATATCACCACATAGTTGACGATGTCTGCCTTTATCCCTTCTAGAAGAATAAGGGCTTAAGGTCGATCCTCATCTTCATCACTCCTCGATGATCCATGTACACTTCTCTATGAGGTTCGAATAACATGAAAACTTCTCAATTCTCTGTTGGGTTGTAAGTAAATCCAGTTATCATATCTCAAAGATCTGTTATTGTCCACAGTATCTCCCTAAAATTTGGTACCAACATGGCATATTTCCTGAAAATTCCTTACCCTCTGTATACTAGTCAATGTCACGTTATAGGTAGAATCTATTCTCATAGATTTGTTTGAAGAGGTATCACTGAAAATATGTGTGGTCTCTGACTCAACGTGTCTACCACTCTATTCATTATTCGTTTTAAGTAGGTAATTTCAAAAATCGTAATCGATAAGCAATTTTGACCAACTCCCTTGCTGCGCGTTCAAGTTATTTTGCGTAAAAAGGTGTTTAAAACCACAGTGGTCATTTTTTTTTTTGAATTCCCATCCAATCAGGTAGTGTCTCCAAACTCTCAAGGAATACATGAAGGCTAACAAATTCAAATCACGTGTTGCATAGTTTAGCTCATGATTCCTTAACTTCCTCAAGATGTAAGTGATCACTCGACCATCTTGCTGCAAGACTCCTCTAAGCCTTCCTTGGGTGCATCTGTGCATACCAAGAAGCCCTTGTCCATGGAAGGCACCCTTAGTATCGACACTTTCATCAACAACTCCTCAAGCCTTTGAAATGCGTCTGTGTATTTCTTGGTCCATACAAACTTATTGTTTTCTTCAACAATTTCACAATCAAATTTTCTATCTTCGAGAAACCCTCGACGAACCATCGATAATATCTCACTAAACCCATGAAGCTACACACATTTGGAACATTCTTCGATGCATGCTATTCCATAATATCGTCGACCCTTTTTGGATCCACATCGATACCTTAGCCAGAGATGACATACCCTAAATAAAAAACAATTTCAACAGTTTCCCAAAATAATTTGTTCTCTCGTAGGAACTGTAGTACTAGGTGAAATAGTTCATCATGGTATGCCTTGTCAGATATTATATCCAACATCGTTAATGAGTACTTGAACAACTTGTCCAAGTGTTCGCGGAACACCCCGTTCATCTAGCTCATGAATACCCCTGCGAAATTTTTTAGTCAATGGTAACTCATAGTGTCCCAGCCTCATATTAAATGTGGTTTGAGGAATGTCTTCCTCTTTGATCTGTAACTGGTGATACCCCGATCTTAAGTTGATATTTGAAAACATCACCGCGCCCTTAATATGATCAAAATATCATCTATCCTAGGAAACAGATACTCATTCTTGCTCATTTCCTTGTTAAATTGACGATAGTCAAGGCAAAGTCTCCACGAACCATCCTTCTTCTCTATGAAATTAATAGGCACACCCCATGGTGACACACTTGGACATATATGTCCTAGGTCAAACAACTTTTCAGTTTCATTTTCAACTATGGTAACTTAGGGGTCGATATATGATAAGGTGTTATTTCTATCAGTTTGGTTCTAGGTTTTGGGTCAAAGGTAAATTCCATATTGACTTTGGCGACAAAAACGGTAACTCTTCTGAGAACATGTCCAAAAAATCTCGTACTACTGGAAGATTGTCTAATCCTTCCACCAAGACTTTGTCGTTCAACACTAGGAGTGAAAAAGCTTACATCTCTTGCGCATAATGCTCGGTATTTGTAGGGAAGGTATGAATCTCAGTGATACTCTCAGTTTTTTCCCTATAAGAACTCTTCTCCTTCCCTCATCAATGATTCAACTCATTCGCTTCGCCTCACTGTTTGAACATTGAATCATGTGATTCCAACCAATTCATACCTATCATGTCATCATAAGATCTTAAGTTAGTGACACAGGTCAGACTTTGTTACATTATTCTCCAGGTTGGAGTTATAGTTCACGCTTTCCTCCAACCATATGGTTGGCAGTCGATGCTACTTCGACGGAAAGAAACTCATATGGTATAATTCCCTCACCTAATCCCATCAACACGGCACTAGAATAAAACTCTATATAGCACCGACATCTAACAAATACTAAAATTTTGGTTGGCGATGGTACCATATGCCTCGAGCACAGTGCATTGGTTCTCAACCTGGCAGTTATTCACCACGGTCATGGATTCCCATGGCCCTTTCCCGTGTTCACAATGGTAGTGTTTCCTGTTGACTTGGTCGCTTTGGTCCTATAGAGTGGATTGTTGTACTGGTAAGGTGGCTCTCCACATGTCTAGCATCTGGTCTTCGATCTAGTACTCCATGTCCCCGTAGTAGTAGTTACTGGCCCACTAGCCTGAAACCTCGCATTTGTTCCGCTGAACAGGCCCAATCACTGTTGTTGTTGAAGCGGTGGACCCCTTTAGGGGGTTATCTACTGAGGAACCCGTCGTCGTGGTGTTTTGAAAAAGGGTTCTAAATATGTATCTTAATACCAAGATGTCTTTTCTGGTTGGTTTCTAACACTACTGTGCACCAAAAGTCATCAGTCCATACGATATTGCAGGAGTCATGCCCTCACTCCCGCGGTAAATTCTTCTTCAACTAAGAGGCCTACAAGACTACATCGTGCAACGTTCAAGGAATTTAGATCCTCACCTTCGCATGAAAGCTCGAGTTAAGGCTGAACACGAACTTGCCGACCTATAACTTCTTTATGTTCAGAGGTGAGGCATACCGAAGTAGCTCCTTAAATATCGTCTCAATCCGACACCACCCTGTTGTAAGGCATTAAACTCATCGATCTAGCGCTCAATGAATTCCTCTGACAAATACTTCTCGAGGAATTGTTCGTCGAACCGTTCCCAAAAATGGCTTCAATGACCATCTTTAGTTGAGGTAGGAGTGTCTTCCACTACTGAATAATGCTTCCCTTTAGCTGAATACCTCCATGGAGAGCTTCTTGTTGGAGTTCGTAAATGCAAAGAATGACGCAAAACGCTTGTTCTCCAACCATGCCTTGGCAGCTAAGCTGTCTATGGCACTCGTGAACGCTGGAACCTAATATTCTAGAGTTCCTCGCGAATGTTACCAGTACTGGCTAGTGCGTGTTGTGGATCCTGAGGCATACAAGGGCCCTGGCCTTATATCAGTACATAAAGTTAGTCCATGCATCTGCCATTTCCCTCGAAGCACCTTGTTAGACCAAACACATCTTGCGTGGTAATCTGCTCAGGCTCAAGACTTGTTCTTCTTAAGGGGTTTAGACCCCTCTGGTGCATGCACTATTGGAGGCGTCACGCCTCCTCCCCTGGCACCAGGTCGTGAACCTTCACAACGTCCTCTAACAATGAGTAACTTATGGACATGTTAAAGTTTTAAATAGTGCTAAATTATTAATTCAAGTGTATAATTAAGTGGAATGCATGGCTATCCATAGTCCTAGGGTTGAACCTGCCCTGATACCATATGTAACGACCCCTCCATTATGACAAGCGACAAACAACGAGTATATATATATTTTTATTATGTTAGGAAAAACACATCAACATTTAAAACAACATCGTTGACATGCCATCCCAAGATCTTCAAGGCACCATAGCATTCCAATAATCAACATAAGTAACTTAAAATTCCAAGGCATAAGATAATTAAATCCTAAATCAAACATATAAGGTCACATTAGATGACGTAATGAATCAATTTTACTTTATTTGCATGTGTAAGGGAAACATCTCGTTTTCTCCAGATTCACTTAAGAAAACCAAAAGTCAAAAAATAAACTACAAATATTCCACGATGCGTGCGTCATCCCATTACCAGATAACATAATCAATCATCAATCATCGTGCAAAAGTAAACCTCCAAATAATTCATGGTGAAACAAGCTATCCACTCGACAATCTTGCATCAGTTTTAATAGCAAACTCATCAATCAACATGCAATCCCAGATGCATCAAATCACGTGCATTAATTTAAGGGTGCAATCAATATTTACATACAAAAATACCAGCTGAACACATGCACATAAGGAATGAGAATCCACAAGAGCTAGAGTGCAGTGGTGAACTATCTACAAGGTCGATCAACAATAGGTTAAGGTGCAAGAATAAAAAAATTCTATATCAAGCACGCCTCTGCATAGTTTAAGAGTCACAAGTAAAACTACCTTATCATTCATCAAAAAAAAAATAATCATTTGTGCAAGGTTAAATAATCTTGAATCAATCCAACATCAAAGATATTAGGAGCGCACGAAAAACTATTTATTAAACCCTTAACAAGGACAATTTAAAGGCGTTAGAAAGAAGTTAAATAAAAATAAGGGAAACCTTCATAACGCGGGTGGTATTATGACTAAACAACCACTCCTTACATCAAGTTGTCATTGCACGCAAGGGGTTTAATAAATATTTACCTCACACATTCATTAAAGATTTGTGCATGCAACGGTTCTAGTTAATTAAACTAGTCATTCAACGATGCTAAGGGACAAAGTGCAAGAGACACTACCCATTATGCCTTCCTACTAAAGAATATAAATATCAACATACATAAAAGTCCAATCGTGCACAAGCCATGCTTCCAAAAAATCATACGATACCTTAAGGAGGCATGTGTAAATCTCGCCCTTAAATTCATGATGCAAGGAAAATTAACTACTCCACTAATCAACATGAAAATTTAATTAAGGCAAAAGAACGACCATAATGTAATTTCATAGTGCGTGGAAAACAAATCAACAACTTACATCATCTTTGTTTAAGGTGCACGACAAGTCAATCTACTACGAAGTTTCACTACTAAGACTTGTGTTAACTTAGATTCAAGGGAGGAACTTAACTATCTACCCTCAATTATTTTTGCAAGAAAATACTTAACTTCAAGCAACAAGGTTGTTCCACGGTCCAAATCAAACATGGTGTGGAAGCCTTATGAAGTACCATACCCAACATGGTTTCAATGTACACATAATTATATACAAAAATAGTTTTATAAAACCATGATCCTTGACGTGGAGATCTAAAATATTCTAATCCTAACTCCAATAACAACAAATAACTCCTTCGCATACAAAAAGGAATCATCCCTTCAATACTTGTCTCCATTTCCATCGGATTCACCGTTTGAGGAAACACTAAGGAGATGGTTCGAACAAGTCCCACTCAGGAAGGCAACTGAAGTGTTCAAGACCGAAAGACCTGCTGAGAAAATATGGAAGGAAGGAGGGGAGGTACGGATAATTCATAGCCGATACACGAGAGAGAGCACAATATCTAGGATACCCAGTGCAAAGAGACGCAAAATAAAATGAAATTAAAAGGGGTGGACCCACCCCAACACCCTGCATTCACCCAATGTTTCCAAGGAACACTGTAAAGCACTGTCATAGCTCTCAGAGCCTCACGGTATCTCGACCAGGAAATATGGGGATCATTGAAGGATTAATTACTGAATCCGCTGGTAGAGGAACCCGAGACTGGTTTTTCTAAAGGATCAAATGCACCAAGAAATGATTTATGAGGGAACGTGCATTACACCAATAAATTTTAGAGTTCAACGCTGAAAGCCCGACTAGGAATGTGAGGGAACCTCACATTACCATCGAGGGAGGCTCCTGCACAGGAGGTTCTTGGTTGTAGGAAAAAAATTGCGGAGGAAAGCCTATGAGGAATAAGACGAGGAGAGTGACTTCACTCACTGGAAGGTATTACCAGGGAGCTGGGTAACAACAAAGTAACATATAAATTTTCTTGCTAGGTGAAATAAAGATGGTTGAGACGAGTAAGATAGTCCCCAGGATCGCAAGGACTATGGAAGCCTCCTCATAATTATGGAGACCACAAACCCACTGGTTTTTAAAGAAAAATGTGAATGTTCATTTTGGTGACCCATTCGCTGACAGTAAAGATGTCTGGGTAGAGTTTGGGAGTCCCCTGAAAATCATAGAGGAAGAGAAATAAAATAAAATAATGTAGATAGAAGTGACAATGATACGAAGGCCTTCATGTTTTCCCATCACAGGTTTGGTGTCTGTGTGCTAACACTCTGTGCTTGTCTACTTGTAATCATAAGGTCATAAACTACAAAAACCTTATTAGATTGAAAATACCCAGAGAGTGTTACCTATTAAAAACACAACACTTTTTGTATGTTTAAGTTGGTATCTAGAAACCATTATGGGGGTAAGAAACCTTCTCTTAGGGAGGTTTTAATTTCTCAGGAACATCCAGCCTTTGGTTCTAAGCTATTCAAAGTTTCCAGACTAAACCATTCCATAGTATGTCTGAGATATTAATAAATAGGATGATCATATTGCTAAAGATTTATTTGAGGGAGGAGATTCCTCTTCCTCTGCCACATGTGCTTGATCCTTTCTTTTCCCTTTTCCTTGAGGACAGTCATGGGAAAAGTGTCCCAACTTTTGACAGTCGTAGCATCTGATCTTTGAAACATCTTTCTTCTTGTTTGGAATTCTTACGGAGTTAGCTTCTTTATTGTTCCTTCTGAAGGAAATTTTTTTTTTTTTTTTGAACTAGAAGAGCTTCCTCTTCCTCAACAATTAATCTCTTCTGTTGGTCTGCAAGTCTAGATTCTTTGTGTGTGCAATCTGCCCATAACTTATCAAACTTTGGTAACTTGGTTCTTGCACACACTCCTTGTACAAAAGGAATCCAAAATGTTGGAAACCCATTTAGGGTTGTGGTTATAAGCTCCTTCTCACTAATGAAATCTCCAATAGGTACAAGATGATCTCTAATATGAGAAACTCTCATAAGGTAAGATGTGACAGATTTTGAGTTTTCCATCTTCATATTACGAAGCTTATTTCTTAAAGTAGGATTATGGCTAATGTATTTGCATTCATATAACTTCTTGAGTGCTTCATATATTTGTCTTGTTGTTTGTAGTTCAGATATATGAGGGATCAAGTGATCCTTTACTGAATCTGACACGATTCTCTTTTCTTTCTTTTCATTCTTCTTATGCTTGGTCTTTTTCTCTGCTTCATCTGGTTCTGGTACACCTACTATAAAATGTTCTAAGAGATCATTATTGTCTAGAATCATCTGCAACCTATGCTTCCAAGATCTGAATTTTCTAGATCCTTCCATCCAGTCTTCTACCCTCATGCTGGTAGCCATTGTTTCTTGTAGTAGAAACCCTAGCCCTTCGGGCTATAGAAATAATAAAAAAATCAAATTTCTTGGATATGAAAACTAAACTTACCAAAATATGTGTTGGACTGAGGCGAGTATGCTGGTATAATCAAATTTCTAAAAATCCAAATTTTACCCCTTCAAACTTGATTTGCAGATTTCTGGATTGGTGCTTCTAGTTTTCTGGTAATTCTGGTACTCTGGTACTTCTGGTATTTCTGGTACTCTAGTTTTCTGTTACTTCTGGAACTTTTTGAAAACTAGGATTTCACTTTTCGAGAGATTTAGCCACTGAAAATGTGCACTGAAGATGCCAAAATGTTCCTTGAGGTAGGGCACACCTTTCTAGATGGATTTGGGGCTGAAAACCTTCTTCAATAAAACCCCTAATTTTCATGTACGACAACAGTGACATTTTTCTTTTTCCTGTGAAAGATTCTCTCTTCATCTTAGCTCTGATACCATGTTAAATTTTCTGCTATTATTAGGTTACTTTCAATTTACTAGATAAAAATATCAAAGACAGGATCACTGAGAGAAACACAATCACAAGAGTACACAAGCATTTATCCTAGGAAACCCTCAAGGGGAAGAAAACCCAACAAAACTTCCTTAATATAGATAACCAATACAAATCAAAGATAATGAACTAGACAATAGAGAATATCCAACACTGAGCAACACACCTCTCTCTCTTCCTTCTTTTGGAAACCGACAACTGCAACTTCCTTCAAAACTTGTGCAGTAGATGAGTGAGCTGAGTGTGTGTCTAACCAATCCGCAAAAAAGGATTTGGTCAATTACAATGACCGACATGATCAATTCACAAAAGGGGACTGATCTAATCAATAATAAATATATTTTATCCTTATCCACAAAAGGGGATAAGAATATTCTTTGCATTTACACAATATTTTAACACAACATACTCTGATTTCTCCTTGGAGGGGAGAGTGGGCTTGAGTTTGAATTTAATGAATTTGGATATGATTTTATAAACCACGTTTCATAACACTATTGTCCGGAATTTATTCATATTGGTGACCCTCTCTTCCTTGGGAATTAGGGAGAGGAATGTGGCGCTATGAGGACTTTGCCCAATCTGCGTCATTCCTCAACCAGTTGTCACACCTCTTACCTCAACATTGGCCAACAGTAGTGGAAGAAGTATGTGGTGAAGCCATCTAGGCCTGGACCTTTTCCTTTGGGTAGATCTTGAACCACTTGATCCACCTCTTCTTGTGTTATGGGTCTCATGAGAGTCGTGTTATGTTCTGAGGAAATATGGGATGGAATGTTTTGAGTAACCTATTATATAGTTGGAGTGTGGTCCATAGGGGGTTCTGACAAAATATCCTTGTAGAAGTTTTTCATATCTTTTGTTATTTCCTAATGGGTAAGCAGGGTGTTTCCTTGATCATCTTCCATCTTTATAATGTGATTGATGAAGCATCTATGGATCATGGAGAGATGGAAAAAAATGGAATTTTTCTCCCCCTCTTTGAGCCATTGAACGTGAGATTTATATCTCCATAGGATTTCTTCAAATTTCCTCTTGATGGTTTTCTCCTCTTGTTGTTGGGCGACCGTGTAGCCCGTATGAATGACTCAGTCCTAAAGGTCTTCTAGTTTTCTTTCCATCTCTTTTCTCTCCTGAAAGATGTTCCCAAAGACATATATGTTCCATTGGTGTACCCGTTGTTTGAAGTTTTTTAACCTTTTCTAGAAGAAGAACATTTCGGTCCCCTATTGGATCTCCACCTTGGTCCACCAGGTGTGGGCTAGCTCCTAGAAGTCTGGGTGGGTTAACCAAAATTTCTCAAGCCTAAAGGGTTTGTGTTTGGGAGTGGCTATTGTGTCTATCTAAAACTGGACTGGCTAGTGATCGTAGCCCAAATTTCGAAGATCCTAGCCTGACTTTGGAAGATTGTTGGTCCTTCAATCATGAGTGTTTCCGATATTAAGAAGTGGTCTAGTTTGCAGGCTATTTTTTTATGTCCTGCGCATCGTTTGGTCCAAGTGTAGGTTCTATTTCCATTTTCTATGTCGACAAGGTTGAGTCGATATATTAGCTCCTGGAATTTTATGTTATTTTGTTCTTGGCATTTCTTCCCTCTTCTTTTTTCCTCAAGCATGATAATCATGTTGAAATCTCCTCCGACTATCCATAGCTTTTGTTGTGCAAGAGAGCCTAGGTAAGAATTTTTTTTGAGGAAGATGTCCTTGTCTTGACAGTTTTGCAGGCCATAAGCATTGGTAATCAACCCATATTTTTCCAAGCCAATAGCTCGGTAATGATCTGTCAATGTTCTTGGTGTGGAGAGGGCTTGATCCAAGATCATTTTGGTTAGGTTCTAGAGTATAGCTAGTACCCCCACCACACCTTTCTAATCAGAATGAAAAAAGTTGCAGTGACTCCAAATTGTTTTGAGTAAGTCCTCGACGATTTTTCCCACACACTTCATTTTTTGAAGCAATAGAATATCTGGGTCTTTAGCTTTTACACAGTTTCAGAGAATCCTCTGTTTGGATCTCCCATTTAGGCCTCTAATGTTCCAGGTTATGATTTTCATTATTAACAATTGGGTGGATGGGAAAAAGATCTCTCTAAGATTTGTTGTATCTACCCCAAATTGATCATGTAGTTTCGTGCCTCTTATTAGTTGTTGTGATGATTTTATCCCTCTCCTTTTGTTTTCCTTAGGGTTCTTCCGGGTTTTTCTTTTCTTTTGTTGTTTCCTCATCCGGTTGCTTGATGGGGGTTTTCAACCTCTTCTTCCTTTGGAATCTAGTTGAGGGATTCGAAAGAGTTGGTGTTGGAGTTCCTTCGTCCACTATTATTGTTGGGTTTTTTCAACACTTGTCTTTTGTTGTTCTGAACCTGTGTGAACCCATCCTTCAGTTTCTCCTCAAATTCCAATTTGATTAGTGCATTGATGGGGAAATCCTTGAAGAGATGCCAATGTTCATGGAAATTTTGACAACATAAAGAGATATGTTTGTAATCTATGGTTTGGGCCCATTCCTCATCCTGATATTCCAAGGTCACTGAACCAAGTAAAGATTTTGAGATATTCATATAAACACATATTCTTGCATAACATGTGTATTTCATTTTTTGGTGGCCTCTGAGGACTTGACATGTTTGCCGAGGGTATTTCCAATACCCATTAGTATTTCTTCTAACCAGATCTCTTCAGGCAAGGAATAGAGATGAATCCATACCTAGGCATAGGAAAAATATTCCTTTTCGGGGCAGAAGCGTTCCGTCCAGAAGCAAAAATATAGA
>ML800685.1:121023-151537 GCA_009831015.1 Picea engelmannii
GGAACGTGGTTGGTCTTCAAACCAAAGTTGGAGTTTCTCCATTCTTGATTCACCTTCCTTGTGTCCTCATCATGAATTTCATGGGATGCATTTTCACTTTCAGGTGTCTTCTCTTTTACGAAATTTTTCAATACTTCCATGATATCCCCTTTTAAACCCTCCATCATCTATTGTAGTTCATCTTTTGTTACTATCTTCTTTTGCAAATCATTTATGTCCCTACGCATTTCTTCACCTTCATAAAGAGTCCAAGTAGGATTTTATAGAGGCTTATTTGGTGTAGAAGTTCCCTTTTTGGTGGCATGTTGGCCAAGTATCACTTTTGAACCTTGATTTTGAGGTGTGTCTGCTAGACAATATTTCTTCTATTGTATCTCCCAAGTTTCAACCCTTCTAGGTATGAAACTTTATTTTATGTAATTCTTTGATATTTCTTCTCTGCAATGCCACATGTCTGATCAAAATTGGATGTGCCAAGTGGAATTTATGGTAACTTCCCCACAACTTGCCGATTTGTTTCCTTTCCAGGAGATCTCACTTAAATAGCGTGCCCTGCAAAAAATAATTGATATAAATTCTGAAAGTCACACCAGAAATACTACAGATTGTCCAAGATCCAATGAAACCAGTACCACTCAATTTGGATACTCTAGGAAAAATTTATGATTTTTTTACCTGGAACACCTTCTTGAGACTAGTCAATAGGGCTAGTCATATACCCTATCTTACACAGGGTGTATCTAAAAATTTAAGATGACCCAGAATCTAAACCTTTTACCACATCTACCTTACTAATTTATGTGAATATCCTATAGAGTTCAGGGTCTGAAACATTACATAAATTGTTTTATAGCGAAAATTACGCAATGACTCAGTTCAGGATGATTCTAGAACCCTATCTTGTACAGGTTGTATCTCCGAAAGTATAAGGCCTCATGAGCTTAAATTTGAACCCAACGTACCTTGATCTGTATACTAAATATAATCCAATTCGTTCCTTCTAAAACATTGTAGAAACAAATTTATAGCAAAAATTCTAGGGTGTCTCAGATGTAGCAGCAAAACCCCAAGACCTTGAGCTCTGATACCATATGTTAAGAACCAAATAAAAATATAGCATAGAAAATCCTCAGAAGAAGTACTCAACGCCTTGAAAAAGAGATAATTTCAGATAATAAGCCTCTTCAAGGGGGCAACCTCCTTTTACCCCACTTAAATGTTTAAGTACAAGATTATTCAAAATGAAAATGTCTCCTTGGTATATATAGGAGACTAAGAGGTATAATTACAACTAATGGCCTAATGCTAACATAAATAAAATAACATCACTAATATAATATGCTCCAATTAAGGGGTAATGAGCCAATATTAGGGTTTAACACTAAGGACATTGAACTGGGGCAAGAACAACGGTTGAATTTTTCCAATCCGGGGAGAGAAGGTAACTAACCTTAGTCGATCTAGCATCAAGTAGTGATGGGTTAGTGAAGGGTATGGTAAGGCAGTTTTTGTTTCTTTTAAAAAAAATAAAACTAGGTGTAATTCAATTCATGATTACTAATACTGCAACTACAAGGCAGGGAAACTATGCATTGATCATCATTCACAAACTTTATGCAAAGTAGAAGAACTCAGTTATGCCAGTCTAATCTAAAGGAAATGAAATTTCACTAAAGACCGTGTCCGATGAGGACTATCAATAGATGGAATAATTCCATCCGAAGGAGTTGCGCAATTAAAATCAGATATAAACTAATAGTTATGACAATACCTCTATAGAGTACAAAGATAAATTTTTAACAAAATTCACAACTGAATAAAATTACCGTAACCGACGAATGGACTTGATGATGTTCTTCGGGTACTGGAGATCCTCCATGCTATCACAGTCTAATTGTTGAGACCTCACTGGAACCTCTCACCCAACACTAGGGGTAGTCTTATTCCCCCTCAGCTGCACGAGCCACAAAGGGGCCACACACACAAAACAAAGAAAAGCTAGCTCCTAACTCACCTCACAAGGTTCAACTACCACTCTCTAATTGAGTTGGGCATCCCAACTCCCAAAAGGAAAATCAGTCACGAAAAATATCAACAACGTAACCTTACACCTACCAGTTGTGGTCCATTCTCCTCCTCCGTCATTTCTCTTATAGAGTTTTCTTAGTGACCTGTTACCAAAACTACACCAATTTATTTTTATTAAATTTATTATTAGGAATATTCTCCACCATACACTTGTCACTCGATCCATTAGTTGCACTAAAAAATTAATTATTTAATTAATTTAATTTTCCTATTTCCCTCACAAACCTAAAAACGCCCCTCGATCTCCCTTTATTCCCTTACATTCTTTTTAATGACTGGCGCCTTTCTTAAAGCCTAGTTGAGTTCGAATTTAGAAATTTCTCTAGACTATATTCCCTACTATGTTCCACATTCCTTTTGTATTAAAGTTTCCCTTTTTTGGTCTAATTTCAATTAGCAGGTTTTGTAATTAGCGAACCATTAATCTTTTAAATAATTTAAATCCTTTAAAAAACTTTCTTTTTAGTTTAATTTTCACCCCAAAATTCTTCATCCCTCCCTTTATTGCTTTCTTAATCAATTTTTAGTTTTCAAGACCTATTTACACCTAGGCTTTAAATCCTTTAGGCTCGACAGAAATTGTTTTTAAGGGAAAATTTAAAATTATTAATCTTTAATCATGCAATCATTCATTTTAAGGATGACCAAGTCCTAAAGAGACATATTTGTTTTAGGTACTAGGTACACTAACTCACCAATGTCAAAATAGTGACATGCCCTTGAAGACACACTATGTGCTCCAAGGGTGCCACTTTCCTGTAGTCATGCTCCATTTACACAATGTTCCCTTCAAGATGCACTACATGCTCCAAGGGTGCCACTCGCCTTTTGATTGATTTTGGTATACATCAATCCCCTGGAGTCAATACTCCGTTAGGTGACCTTGTGGGAGACTAAGGGCCTCTAAGGAATAAGTACCATGCCTTATTGCGTGCCCCTTAGAATCATCGTGAGCGACTGTCGCAGTCTTCCCTCACGACATTGTGGTTCTCTCGAACTAGATAATCGTTAACCTACAGTTCGATCCACAACAATAATGTTAGTAGGCTATGGCAGGGATGCTACCACACCTCTCCCTCAATATCTCTAGTTGTCATGCGTGACCCATTTACTCCAAATATGAGTCTGATTAGCAGGCTATCGTCAGCCTGCATTCATCAATGAAATATGTCAGCGATCCAAAATCAACGTCATAATTTACCAGTCATATGTCACATATGCAATAACAAAAACACTCAAACTAGAAACAATCCACTCCCTGACTCTATATGGAGTCCAAGGATGCCCATCAATGCCATGGACATCCTCAATAAGTCCAGATTCCTACACAATCAAGAGAAACCAGTGAATATCACCCGTCGATGCAAATATAATCAAATAACATATCATCATATCCACACCATCATCATAATCCATAAGAAAAATAGTCAATCATATAGGGAACTAGATCACTCACATGCATGTATCCTCAAGAATAAGTACAATCAAGTGTGTGCAAGAGAAGGATGTTATGTACACCCCCTCCTATTTTAAACTTCGTCCCGAATTTTCATAGTACACAAGTGTAAAAACAAAGTATCTGACAATATATAAGGGTCTAGCCATAAAAGAAAATTAGAACTTGCAAATGCATATCATAAGCGTCCTCCTAGGTAGATAAGTGTGGACTGTAATTTTCCTATTGGACCTTGACCTAATCGACATTTTGACGCCGTAGCTATCGAATGCGATCGTCCAGAAGCATATTTCCTTTGTCATGAGTGAACCCTCACCCAACATCCAGAAAGAACTCATTCAATCTCATATGTAGGATCACTGACCTAAAATAACACACATAATACAAGATAAACATCGCGCAACATCTAAAAGAATGAGGGATGACTAGCTGTTAGGCCCTTCATAATTATGTTCGACATGATGCACATCGACAAACCCTTATGTTGATCCTGCACTTCTTCCATCCCCTTTCATATCATTTTTAATTTTTCTTTCAATTCTTGGATCTCTTATGGTCCTACTAGGACCCCATCCTCGAGTCTATCCCAACTCAAAGGCATCCAACATGGTCTCCCATCAACAAAATCAAATGGCACCATCTTAATGGTGATTTAATGGATATCATTGCATGTAAACTTGGCCAGCGACCATAACTATTCCCAACATTTATGCTTGTCCAACACACACATACACAACACAACCTTCCAAAATTGGTTTGTTCCTTCGGTCAACCTGTCCATCTCAGGAACATGATGTACTAAATTTCAGTGATGTTCCCAAGGCCTCTTTGGAAACTCTTGCAAAATCGTCTTGGAACATCGAATCCCCTATTCGATACAATTCCTTTGCAGGGATGATTTTAAGGATGGGAATTTATTTTAAAATGTAGAAACCTTTGCAAATATTACTAACCCTTCATATGTCAACTATAAATGTTTGGCAATAATTTTTTTTAAATATTCAAATTTCTAAGTATTTTATATAGTTTTTATAAAATTTTGGCTATTTTTAAGGTAAAATAATTTTATCCTATAGAATTTGGGCAAATCATTTTTAAAATAACGAATCTCGATTTTGGAAAAACCATGGAAAATTATCCCATGAGCGAAATTTAGCCCCTAAAATCATCCATGTTCCTTTGGTATGTATATCAATCTCAAGAACTTATTGATATAAAATATAGCTATACCTCGCACCTGATGTGTCGCACACACAGGGACAAAATGTGAACTCTTGATCAAAGTGTCAACTGTCATGACAATAGGGTCATGCCTCCTTGTCATCAGTGGAAAATCAATAGTGAAGTCTGTCGAAATGACCTCCCATGTTGATTCTGGAATAGTGTATGGGCATGGAAATCCTGTCAGATGTCTATGGTCAGCCTTCACCTTTTGATATTTTAGACATATCGCCACACAGTTGACGATGTCTGCCTTTATCCCTTATAGAAGAATAAGGGCTTAAAGTCAATCCTCATCTTCATGACTCCTCGATGATCCATGTACACTTCTCTATGAGGTTCGAATAACATCAAAACTTCTCAATTCTTTGTTGGGTTGCAAGTAAATCCAGTTATTATATCTCGAAGATTTGTCATTGTCCAAAGTATCTCCCTAAAATTTGGTACCAACATGGCATCTTTCCTGAAAATTTCTTACACTCTTTATACCAATAAATGTCACGCTATAGGTAGAATATATTCTCGTAGATTCGTTTGAAGAGGTATCACTGAAAATATGTGTGGTCTCTGACTCAATGCATCTACCACTCTTTTCATTATTCGTTTTAAGTAGGAAATTTCAAAAATCGTAATCGATAAGAAGTTCTAACCAACTCCCTTGCTGCACGTTCAAGTTATTTTGCGTAAAAAGGTGTTGTAAACCACAGTGGTCTATTTGTTGTTTGAATTCCCATCCAATCAGGTAGTGTCTCCAAACTCTCAGGGAATACATGAAGGCTAACAACTTCAAATCCTGTGTTGCATAGTTTTCTTCATGCTTCCTTAAATTCCTCGAGATGTAAGTGATCACTCAACCGTCTTGCCTCAAGACTCCTCTAATCCTTCCTTGGGTGCGTCAGTGAATACCAAGAATCCATTGTCCATTGAAGACACCCTTAGTATTGACACTATCTTCAAAAACTCCTTGAGCCTTCGAAATGCTTCTGCGCATTTCTTGGTCCATACAAACTTATTGTTTTCTTTGGCAATTTCGCAAACGGATTTTCTATCTTCGAGAAACCCTCGATGAACCATCGATAATATATCTCTAAACCCATGAAGCTACGCACATTTGAAACATTCTTGAACCTTGTTGGATCCATAATATCCTCAAACCTTGTTGGATCCACATTGATAACTTAGCCAGAGATGACATACCCTAAATAAAAGAGCATTTTGACAGTTTCCCAAATAAAAAAATTTCTCTCGTAGGCACTATAGTACTAGGTGAAATAGTTCATCATGGTCTCCCTTGTCAGATATTATATCCAACATCATCAATGAGTAATTGAACAACTTGTCCAAGTGTTCGCGGGACACCCGGTTCATCTAGCTCATGAATACCCCTGGGGAATTTGTTAGTCAATGGTAACTCATAGTGTCTGAGCCTCATCTTAAACGCGGTCTTAGGAATGTCTTCCTCCTTAATCCATAACTGGTGATACCTTGATCTTAAGTTGATATTTGAAAACATTGCCTCACCCTTAATATGATCAAAATATCATCTATCCTAGGAAACAGATACTGGTTCTTACTCGTTTCCTTGTTCAATTGACGGTAGTCAAGGAAAATTATCCATGACCCATCCTTCTTCTGTATGAAAATAATAGGCGCACCCCATGGTGACACACTTGGACATATATGTCCTACGTCCAACAACTGTTTAGTTGCTTTTTCAACTATGGTAAATCAGGGGCCGACATATGATAAGGTGTTATTTCTATCGGTTTGGTTCCAGGTTTTGGGTCAAAGGTAAATTCCATTTTGACTTCGGCGAAAAACAGAGTAACTCTTCTGAGAACAGGTCCAAAAAATCTCATAGTACTAGAAGACCGTCTAATCCTTCCACCAAGACTTTGTTGTTCAACACTAGAAGTGCATAAGCTTGCATCTCTTGCGCATAATCCTCCATAGATGTAGGGAAGGGATGAATCTCAGTGATACTCCCAGTTTTCTCCCTACAATCAATATTCTCCTTCCATCATCCACGATTCAACTCAACCGCTTCGCCTCATTGTTTGAACATTGAATCATGTGATTCCAACCAATTCATTGTTGGTTGTGGAGCATCATTATCTTCCTGATTTAGAGGTCTTTTACTTTCAGCCATGTTTATACCCCATGAAGTATTTACACCCTAGAAGTATGTACACTCTTCCATGCCGGGGAGTGCAAAGAGGGGGTACCCCCTCTGCGGGGTCTGGGGGTTCGGGGGTGAAGCCCCTGAAGGAAAATTTTCCTTGTAAATGTATATTGTAATCTCAGTGTAAATCTGGATCATTCATTATAAGGTTGCATATCTAACGATAGAGATTATGTTAGGGTTTTTTTCCCTAGAAGGAAACCCTCTTTTATGAGGGAAATGTATTGCGACTGTGGTTGATGGAGAATATTGTATTATGAAATAGGAATCTATGAGAGAAGGAAGAGGAAGCTACAACGGGTTTGTTGTAGGTTGTATCCCTTCATATGCTGGATAACAATAAAGGAAGGACCTGGCAATTTCTCTGGTGGATGTAGACCACACTGGGTGAGCCACGTAAACCTGTGTCTCTATTTTATTGTGTATCTTTTGTGTTTTGTTTCCGCATTTGTTTTATTTTATTGATGCACAGTCCTATTTTTCTAACAACTGGTATCAGAGCGAAAGGTAACTAGCAGGAAAAGAGGGTTCCTGGTTCGAGTGGGAGCAATTTTGGAATATGGAAAGTTTAGGGTCCAGAAATTTAATGGCCAAAACTACCAGTTATGGAAGATGTAGATGGAAGACTATTTATATCAGAAGGATCTATTCCTACCATTGGGCGGAATAGAAAAGAATCCAGTGGCTACAAAGGACTAAGAATGGGATATTCTTGACAGAAAGGCTCTAGGAATGATATGGCTGAGCCTGGCAGCGTCGTTGGATTTCAATATTTTGAAAGAAAATACAATGAAGGGTTTGATGGACGCATTGACCAAATTGTATGAAAAACCCTCGGTGTCCAATAAGGTATTTCTAGTGAAGAGATTATTTAATATGAAGATGTCAGAAGGTGGGTCTATTGCAGATCATTTAAATGATTTTAATATGGTTACTAATCAACTAAGTTCTGTAAAAGTCGACTTTGATGATGAGGTAAGGGCTCTTTTAATCTTGTACTCATTGCCAGAAAGCTGGAACGACTTGGTCATGGATGTAATTAACTCTGTATCTGGTTCAAATAATTTAAAATTTGATGATGTTGTTGGTGTTATCCTTAGTGAGGAAATGCGACAGAAAAACACAGGTGAGACATCGGGAAATGCATTGAACATGGAGAACAGGGGAAGAAAAAAGGATAGAGGAAGGGGTTTCGGGAACCGTGGGAATTCTACGAAGGGTAGATCCAAATCCAGACTTGGAAAGATAGAGTGTTGGAATTGTGGGAAGAAAGGACATCTGAAGAAAGACTGCAGAGCTCCAAAGAAACAAAGAGATGGACAACATGATAGAAATCAGGAAGAAAATGTAATAGGTGATGTGTTACAAGATGCTTTGATTCTTCCTGTAGATAATATTTCTGAGTCTTCGGTAGTATATTCAAGGGATTCATTTCATGCCACATCCCATAGGAAACATTTTCTAGATTATGTTCAAGGTGATTTTAGACAGGTTCATTTGGGTGACGATGCACCATGCAAAATTGTTGGAATGGGAAAGGTAAAAATAAAGCAACACAATGGAAACCAATGGCTGTTGAAAGAGGTAAGACATGTTCCAGATTTAAGGAAAAATCTAATTTCAATAGGGCAGTTGTCAAGTGAAGGTTGTATATCCATATTTATAGATAATATGTGCAAGGTCATCAAAGGATCATTGGTGATAGCGAAAGGAGAGAAGGTAGGTACATTGTATTTATGTACTGGTAATCTTGACTCTTTTATCTCTTTAGCTTCTACAGGAGTGGATAAAACATTGTGGCATCATAGGCTTGGACACATGAGTCAGAAGGGGATGCATATACTTCACAAAAAAAATTTGTTGCAAAATCTTAAACAAATTGATTTGGACTTCTGTGAGCATTGTGTTTATTGAAAACAGAAGAGAGTTAGATTTCTCAGAGTCAGAAAAGAAAAGAAGAGTGAAAGGTTAGATATTGTGCATACATATGTATGGGGACCAGCTCAGATATCATCTCTTGGTGGATCTCATTATTATGTTACTTTTATTGATGATGCAACTAGAAAAACTTGGGTTTATTGCATTCGACAAATATCTGATGTTTTTGATACTTTTAAGAAATGGAAAGCTTTGGTTGAGAATGAGACAGGAATCAAGTTGAAGTTTCTCAGATCATATAATGGAGGTGAATATTGCAGCAAGGAGTTTGATGATTACTGTTCATACCATGGAATTCATAGAGAGAATACAGTTCCAAGAACACCACAAGAAAATGGTATGTTAGAAAGGATGAGAAGGACAATCATGGAGCGTGCAAGGAGTATGAGATTGCATGTTGGTTTTCCCTTATAGTTTTGGGCAAATGCTGTAGATAATGTTGTTTACTTAATAAACATAGGACCTTAAATCTCTTTGGATGGTAGAATTCCAGAGGAGGAATGGACAGGAAAAAAGGTAAACTATTGTTTTTTGAAAACTTTCGGTTGTGAAGCATTTGTCCATATTGATAAATAAAATAGAACAAAGCTTGAGGAAAAATACAAGAAGTGTACCTTTATTGGATATGGTGTTAATGAATTTGGTTATAGCTTATGGGATTATGAAAATAACAAAATCATTAGGAGTAGATATGTCATATTCAATGAGAAGGTCATGTACAGAGATCAATTGCAGGGAAAGAAACAGGAAAAAGAAAAACAAGAATACACAGTGCTTGATGAGATCACTTAAAAAGAAATTCCAAAGGAACCAGAAAATCAAAATGTACAACAACAGGAGTAGCAGGTTCCTCAAACACCTGCAAGTGTTGTTAGAAAATATACCAGGTTAAGTATACCCCTTGAATGATACTCTCCTTCATTGTATTATTTATTGTTGACTGATTTCGGTGAATCAAAATGTTATGAAGAGGCAATGCAAGTAGACAACAAAAGGAAGTGGCAGCAAGGCATGAAAGAGGAAATGGATTACTTAGTAAATAACCATACATGGGACTTGGTTCAGTTGTCTGCAGGAAAAAGAACATTGTAGAATAAATGGGCTTACAAGTTGAAGGAAGAAGATGTAGGAGAAAAGAGGTACAAGGCTATTGTTGTAAAGGGGTTTGCACAAAAAAAAGGTATTGATTTTGATGAAATATTTTCTCCTGTTGTTAAAATGACTTCAATTAGAACTATTTTAAGTCTTGTGGAAGTAGAAGATTTCCATCTTGAACAGTTATATGTAAAAACAACTTTTCTCCATGGGGATTTGGAGGAAGATATTTATATGCAGCAGCCACAGGGGTATGAGGTCAAAGGGAAGGAGAATTTGGTATGCAGGTTGAAGAACAGATTATATGGCCTAAAGAAAGCTGCAAGGCAGTGGTATCCAAATTTTTTCAGGTTTGTGATAGAACAAGGTTATAGTAGATGTCATTTTGATTACTGTGTTTATTTTAAAAAGCTAGAAAATGGAACCTTTATTATCTTGCTATTGTATGTAGATGACATGCTTGTTGCAGGGTGTAATATGAAGGATATAAATGTGCTCAAGAAGAAATTATCCAATTCATTTGCAATGAAGGATTCGGGTGTTGCAAAGAAAATCCTTGGTATGAGAATAACAAGAGATAGGAAAAATCGCAAACTGACATTGTATCAGGGTGAGTACATAGAGAAGGTGTTGGAGAGGTTTAGAATGCAGAATGAAAAACTAGTTAGTACACCTTTGGCTAGCCATTTCAAATTAACTAAGGAAATGTGTCCCAAGACAGAGGAGGAGATAGAATACAGGTCTAGGGTCCCATATTCATCAACAGTTGGCAGTTTGATGTATGAAATGGTTTGCACAAGACCAGATATTGCACATGCAGTGGGAGTTGTGAGGAGATATATGAAAATCCATGTAAATAACATTGGGAGACAGTAAAGTGGATTCTTAGATACTTGAGAGGTATTTCTAATCATGCATTATGTTTTGGAGGTTCAGAAATTGTTCTACAAGGATATGTTGATTCAGATATGGCAGGTGATAAAGATAGCAGGAGGAGTACCACAGGGTATGTGTTTACTGTAGGTGGAACAAAAGTAAGTTGGTTTTCAAAACTGCAAAAGGTTGTAGCACTTTCAACAATAGAGGTAGAGTATGTTGTTTCTACAGAGGCTAGTAAAGAGATGATTTGGTTACAAAGGTTTATGGAGGAATTGGGAAAGAAGCAAGAGAATAGCAGGTTGTACTGTGACAGTGAGAGTGCCATTCATCTTGCAACGAACTCAGCCTTCCATTTGAATACTAAGCATATACAGTTGAGGTACCACTTCATACGATCCACCTTGGAAGATGGAAATTTCAAGTTGGAAAAAATACACACTAGCTAGAATCCTACAGACATGTTAACAAAGGGAGTAACCAGGGAGAAACTGAGTTCCTGCTCAGTTTCAGTTGGTTTTCAAGAATGAAGATGAAGATGAAGAATTTTCCAGGTCTAAGAAGCTTCATATTCTAGCATATACAGTAGTGGTGGAGTTGTTGAGATTAGTTTCCAAGTGGGAGATTATTGGTTGTGGAGATTGATTATCTTCCTCATTTAGAGGTCTTTTACTTTCAGCCATCTTTATACCCCATGAAGTATTTACACCCCAGAAGTATGTACACTCTTCCACGCGGGGGAGTGCAGAGGGGGGGTACCTCCTCTACGGGGTCCGCGGGGGCTATCCCCACGACTGTGGGGTTTGGGGACAAGAGGGCCCCTAGCGGGGGTTCGGGGCCTAAGCCCCCAAAGGAAAAATTGCCTTGTAAATGTATATTGTAATTTCATTGTAAATATGGACCATTCATTATAAGGTCGCAGATATAACGATAGAGATTATGTTAGGGTTTTTTTCCCTAGAAGGCAACCCTCTTTTATGAGGGAAATGTATTGCGGCTATGGTTGATGGAGAATATTTTATTCTGAGATAGGATACTGTGAGAGAAATAAGAGGAAGTTACAAAAGGTTTGTTGTAGGTTGTATCCCTTCATATGCTGGATAATAATAAAGGAAGGACCTGACAATTTCTCTAGTGGACATAGCCCACACTGGGTGAACCACATAAATCTATGTCTCTATTGTATTGTGTATCTTCTGTGTTTTGTTTATGCATTTGTTTTATTTTATTGCTCCACAATCCTGTTTTTCTAACATTCATACCTATCATGTCATCATAAGATCCTAAGTTAGTGACACAGATCAGACTTTGTTACATTATTCCCCAGGTTGGAGCAATAGTTCACCCTTTCCTCCAACCATATGGTTGGCATTCAACACTACTTTGACGGAACTAAACTCATATGGTATAATTCCTTCACCTAATCCAATCAACACGATACTATAATAAGCTTTATATAGCACTGAGATCTAACAAATACTAAAATTTTGGTTGGTGATGGTACCATATGCCTCAAGCACAGTGCATTGGTGCTTGGCCCGGTGGTTATTCACTGCAGTCATGAATTCCCATGGCCCTATCCCATGTTCACAATGGTAGTGTGTTCTGTTGACTTGGTTACTCGGGCCCTCTCAACTGGACTGTTGCGCTGGTAAGGTGGCTCTCCACATGTCTAACATCTGGTCTTCGATCTAGTACTCCAGGTCCTCGTAGTAGTAGTTGTTGTCCCACTAGAATGAAAAGTCGCATTTGTTCTACTGAATAGGCCCACCAATTGATGTTTTTAAAGCTGTGGTCCCCTTTAAGGGGTTATCTACTAAGGAACCCATTGTCGTGGTGTTGTAAACAAGGGTTCTAAAGACATATCTTGATACCAAGATGTCTTTTATGGTTGGCATCTGACGCTATTGTGCACCAAAATTCATCAGTCCAGATGATCTTGCAGGAGTCATGCCCTCACTCCCATGGTAAATTCTTCTTCAACTAAAAGGCCTACCAAACTGCATCGTGTAATGTTTGAGTAATTTAGATCCTCACCTTCACACGAAACATGGAGTTAAGGCTGAAAACAAACTTGATGACCTCTAAATTCTTTGTGTTCATAGGCGAGGCATACCGAAGTAGCTACATAAATCTAGTCTCAATCCAACACCACACTATAGTAAGGCGTCGAACTCATCGAGATGGCCCTCAATGAATTCGTCTGAAAAATACTTCTCGTGGAATTTTTCCTCGAACCATTCCCAAAAATGGCTTCGACAACCATGTTTAGTTGAGGTAGGAGTGTCTTCCACTAGAGAAAAGTGCTTCCCTTTAGCTAAATACCTCCATGGAGACCTTCTTGTTGGAGGTCGTTAATGCAAAGTGTGACACAAAATGCTTGTTCTCCAACCATGCCTCGGTGGCTGAGCTGTCTGTGGAACTCGTGAATACTAGAACCTAATATTCTAGAGTTCCCTATGAATGTTACTAGTACTGGCTAGGGCGCGTTGTGGATCCTCAGGGGTACAGGGGCCCTGGCCTTATATTAGTACAGAAAGTTAGTCCAGGCATCTGTCATTTCCCTCGAAGCACCTTGTTAGACCAAATGCATCCTACGCGGTAATCTGCGCAAGATCAAGACTTGTTCTTCTCCAGAGGGTTGGAGCCCTCTGGTGCAGGTGCTACTGGAGGCGTCATGCCTCCTTCGCTGGCACCAGGTCGTGAACCTTCACAACGTCCTCTAACAATGAGTAACTTATGGACAGGTTAAATTTTTAAATAGCGCTAAGTTATTAATTCAAGTGTATAATTCAGTGGAAGGTGTGGCTATCTACAGTCACAAGGTTGAACCCACCCTGATACCATATGTAACAACCCCTCTGTTATGACAACAAGTGACAAACAACAGGTATATATATTTTTTATTGTGTTAGGAAAAACACATCACCATTTAAAAGAACATCGTTGACATGCCATCCCAATATCTTTAAGGCACCATAGCATTCTAATAATCAACATAAGTAACTTAAAATTCCAAGGCATAAGATAACTAAATCCTAAATCAAACATATAAGGTCACACTAGATGACATAATGAATCAATTTTACTTTATTTCCATGTGTAAGGGAAACATCTTGTTTT
Source organism: Picea engelmannii (assembly GCA_009831015.1). NCBI lineage: Eukaryota > Viridiplantae > Streptophyta > Pinopsida > Pinales > Pinaceae > Picea > Picea engelmannii. The sequence continues at coordinate 135,003 of ML800685.1, forward strand.
CTCCATATACGCACTTAAGCCAACCAAAAGTCAACAAATAAACTACAAATATTGCACGATGCATGCATCATCCCATTTCTAGATAACATAATCAATCGTCAATCATAGTACAAGAGTAAACCACCAAATAATTCATGGGCAACAAGCTATCCACTCGACAATCTTGCATCAGTCTTAATTGCAAACTCATCAATCAACATGCAATCCTGGACATATTCAATCACATGCATTAATTTAAGGGTGCAATCAATATTTACATACAAAAAGACCAGCTGAACACATGCACATAAGGAATGAGAATCCATACGAGCCAGAGCGCAATCGTGAAATAACTACAAGGTCGATCAACAATAGGTTAAGGCGCAAGATTAAAAAAATTATAAATCAAGCACACCTCCACATAGTTTAAGAGTCACAAGTAAAACTACCTTATCAGTCATCAAACAACAAATAATCGTTTGCGCAAGGTTACATAATCTTGAATCAATCCAACATCAAAGATATTAGGGGCACACGAAAAACTAGTTTTTAAACGCTTAACAAGGACAATTGAAAGGCGTTAGAAAGAAGTTAAATAATCATAAGGGAAACCTTCATAACACGGGCGGTCTTATGAATAAACAACCACTTCTTACATCAAGTTGTCATTGCACGCAAGGGTTTTAATAAATATTTACCTCACACATTCATTAATTATTTGTGCGCACAACAATTCTAGTTAATCAAACTAGTTATTCAACGACGCTAAGGGCCAAATCGCAAGAGACGCTACCCATTATGCATTCCTACTAAATAATATAAACATCAACATACATAAAATTCCAATCACGCACAAGCCACACTTCCAAAAAAGCATATGATACCTTAAGGAGGCCTGCATAAATATCGCCCATAAATTCATGATGCAAGGAAAATTAACTACTCCACTAGTCAACATCAAAATTTAATTAAGGCAAAAGAACGACCATAATGTAATTTCATAGCACGTGGAAAACAACTCAACAACTCACATCATCTTTGTTTAAGGTGCACTACAAGTCAATCTACTACGAAGTTCCACTACTAAGCCTTATGTTAACTTAGATTCAAGGGAGGAACTTAAGTATCTAACCTCAATTATTTTTGCATGGAAATACTAAACTTCAAGAAGCAAGATTGTTCCACTGTCCAAATCAAACATGGTGTGGAAGCCTTATGAAGTCCCCTACCCAAAATGAGTTCAATGTACACATAATTATATAAAAAAATAGTTTTATAAAACCATGATCCTTGACGTGGAGATCTAAAATCTTTTAATCCTAACTCCAATAACAAAAAATAACTTCTTCGCATACAAAAAGGAATCGTCCCTTCAATAATTGTCTCCATTTCCCCCAGATTCACTATTTGAGGACACACTAATGAGATGGTTCAACCACATCCCAGTCAAGAAGGTAATTGAAGAGTTCGAGACCGAAAGACCCGCTGAGAAAATCTAGAAGGAAGGAGGGGAGGTATGGATAACACATAGCTGATACACGAGAGAGAGCAAAGTATCTAGGATACCTAGTGCAAAGAGACGCAAAATAAAATGAAATTAAAGGGGGAGGACCCTCCCCCACACCCTGCATTCACCTAATTTTTCCAAGGAACATTGTAAAGAACTGTCATAGCTGTCATAGGCTCATGGTATCTCGGCCAGGCAATAGGGGGATTATTGAAGGATTAATTACCGAATCGTCTAGTAGAGGAACCCGAGACTGGTTTTTCTAAAAGGATCGAATGCACCAGGAAAGGATTGATGAGAGATCGAATGCACTAGTAATGTGAGGGAACCTCACATTACCATCGAGGGAGGCACCTGCACGGGAGGTTCTTGGTTGCAGGAAAAAATTCGTGAAGGAAAACCCATGAGGAAGAAGAAGAGGAGAGTGACTTCACTCAGTGAAAGGTATTACCAAGGAGGTGGGTAACATCAAAGTAACATATAAATTTTCTTGCTAGGCGAAATAAAGATGGCTAAGCCGAGTAAGATAGTCCCCAGGATCACAAGGACTATGGAAGCCTCCTTAGAATTATGGAGACCATAAACTCATTGCTTTTTAAAGAAAAATGTGAATGTTCATTTCGGTGATCCATTCGCTGATAGTAAGGATGTCTGGGTAGAGTTTGGGAGTCCCCCAAAAATCACAGAGGAAGAGAAATAAAATAAAAAAATGTAGAGAGAAGTGACCGTGATACGACAACGTTCGTGTTTTCCAATCATAGGTCTGGTGTTTGTGTGCTAACACTCTGTTCTTGTCTACCTGCAATCATAAGGTCATAAACTACAAAAACCTTATTAGATTGAAAATACCGAGAGCGCGTTACCTATTAAAAACACAACACTTTTTGTATGTTTAAGTTGGTATCCAGAAACCATTATGGGGGTAAGAATCCTTCTCTTAGGGAGGTTTTAATTTCTCAGGAACATCCAACCTTTGGTTCTAAGCTATTCAAAGTTTCCAGACTAAACCATTCCATAATATGTCTGAGATATTAATAAATAGGATGATCATCTTGCAATGGTTGCTAAGGACAAAACATTGAACTGGGGCAAGAACAACGATTGAATTTTCCCGATCCAATGAGAAAAGTTAACTAGTGACAATAACCTTAGTTGATATAGCATCAAGTAGTGATGGGTTAAGGAAGGGGATGGTAAAGAGGTTTTTTTTTCTTTAAAAAAAAAAAATAGGTGCAAGTCAATTCATGATTACTAGTACCGTAACTACAAGACATGGCACCCAACCATTGATCATCATTCAGAGACCTTACACAAAGTAGAAGAAAATCAATTATGCCAATCTAATCTAAAGAAAATACAATTTCTCTAAAGACCATGTACGAAGAGGACTGTCACTAGATGGCATAATTCCATCGGAAGGAGTTGCATAATTAAAATTAGATATAAAGTAATTCTTACGACAATACTTCTAGAGAGTACAATTTTTTTTTTTAAACAAAATTCACAACTTAATAAAATTACCGTAACTGACGAATGGACTTTTTGATGTTATTTGGTTTTTGACAATCCTCCATGCTTCTTCTTGCTAATCGCTGAGACCTCACTGGTACTTCCCAGCCAATGTTAGGGGTACTATTCTTCCCCATTAGCCCCCTGAGCCACAAATGGGCCACACACACAAACCAGAGAAAAGCTAGATCCCAGCTTGCCTCGCAAGGTCAAGTTACCACTCTCTAATCGAGCTGGGTATCCCAACTCCCATAAGAAAAATCAGTGAAGAAAAATATTGGCAACATTACGTCTACTAGTCGTGGTCCATTCTCCTTCTCCGCCATTTCTTTTATACAGTTTTCTTAGTGACCTGTTGCCAAAACCACACCAATTTCTTTTTATTAAATTTATTATTAGGAAAATTATCGCCCATACACTTGTCACCCGATCCCTTAGTTACACCATAAATTTAATTAATTTAATGTTCCTATTTCTCTCACCTACCTAAAAATGCTCCTCAATGTCCCTTTATTCCCTTACATTCCTTTTATTGACTCATGCCTTTATTAAAGCCTAGTTGAGTTCAAATTTAGAAATTTCTCTATATTAGATTCCCTACTATATTCCCCATTCCTTTTGTATTAAAGTTTCCCTTTTTTGGTATAAGTTCTAAATTAGCAGGTTTTGTACTTAGCCAACCATTAATCTTTTAAATAATTTAAATCCTTTAAAAAGAATCTTTTTAGTTTAATTTTCACCCCCAAATTCTTCATCCCTCCCTTTTTTACTTGCTTAATAAAATTTTTAGTTCTCAAGACTTATTTAGACCTAGGATTTAAATCCTTTAGGCTCAACAAAAATCATTTTTAAGGGAAAATTTATAGTTATTAATGTTTACTCATGCAATCGTTCATTTTAAGGCTGACCAAGTCCTAAGGAGACATAATTTTCTAGGTGCTAGGTTCACTAATTTACCAGTGTTAAAATTGTGGCGTTCCCTTCAATACACACTACATGCTCCAAGGGTACCATTGACATGTATTCATGTTCCATTTACGTGATGTTCCCTTCAAGATGCACTACATGCTCCAAGGGTTCCACTCGCCTTTTGATTGATTTTGGTGGACGTCAATCCCCTAGAGTCAATACTCTGTCAGGTGAGCTTGTGGGAGACTAAGGGCCTCTAAGGAATAAATACCTTGCCTTATTGCGTGCCCCTTAGAATTATTGTGAGCGACTTTCACAGTGTTCCCTCACGACATTGTGGATCTCTCGAACTAGGTAATCGTTAACCTACAGTTCGAGCCACGACGAGAGTGCTAGTAGGAAGTGGCAAGGATGTTGTCACACCTCTTCCTCAATATATTTGGTTGTCGTGCATGACCCCTTTAATCCAAACGTGAGTCTGATAAGCAAGCTATCATCATCATGCATAAATCAATGAAACATCTGAGTGATATAAAATAAACATCATAATTTATGAGTCATATGTCACATATTCAATAACAAAAACACTCAAACCATAAACAGTCCACTCCCTAACTCAATCCAGAGTCCAGGCAGATCCATCGATGCCATCGATATCCTCAATTAGTCCATATTCTTGCACACTCAGGAGAAACCAGTCAGTACCACGTGTTGATGCAAATAGAATCAAATAACATATCATCATATCCAAAACATCATCATAATCCATAAGTGAAATAATCAATCATATAGGGAACCAGGTCACTCACACTCAAGTGTCCTCAAGAATAAGTACAATCAAGTGTGCGCAAGAGAATGATGTTACAATAAGTTATATTCAATGTGGATATTTTTTTTATTATAAAAGTTTAAATATTTTATTAGTAAATTTTTTTTGTATATTTACTTTATTATAAAAAATAAATGTCTTTTAAACCTTTTTATATTATATATTAATAAATCTCCTTGATTTTATAAATTAATTTGAGTCTATATCTTATATATTTCTCTGTAATAGGAATAATACTTCTCTTCAGTTTTGAAATTATATCTCTCGGAACGAGAATAATACTTCTCTTTGTATCTCTCGGAATGAGAATAATACTTCTCTTTGTATCTCTCGGAATGAGAATAATACTTCTCTTTGGTTTTTACCTTTTTTACCCAGAATAGTCTATGTAGTTTCTCTTGGTTTCTCCAGAACTTCTCTGTGGTTTTCGAAAATTATTTTTGGCTTCTTCAATGGGTTGAGAAATTGGACTTGTGAAATGAGGTGAGTCAATTTTTTATAATCTATTAACGTAAAGAGATTTAAATATATTTAATTTATTTTGTATTTTAAGTTTCATAAGTAAAAGTTGATTTGAGAGATAAATTCAATCCAAAATAATAATTGTTACATTTTTGTTTCTCTTATTTTCAATATGAGCACTCCACCACCTATTCCAAAAAATCATCCTAAGAGGGGTAGTCCCCCCAAAATCACTTTAGATATCCTTTACGATTATATGGAATTAGTAGAAAAAAGGAGAGAAGAGAGAGAAAAAAAGAGTGAAGAAAGAGACGTAAAAATTCAAATAGAGCTCGAGGCAATGATTGATAAAATAAATAAATATACCATTAAAACAAAAATAAAGGATAGATTCTTAGGATTCAAGAGTGAATTGAATACAATGAAGGATAGGATTTAAGAAATGGAAAAACATAAACAATCAACCCAAGAAGGAGGGGTTGAAGAAAATCACAACTTTAGACATAGGATTAAAGAGATAGAAGAGAAACTAACCAATAATTTGACCCTCGGTAATATGGAAAACAAATTGGATATAAAACCCATCAAAGAGGAAATGAATAAGATAATCAAACTGGACCATGAGTGTAACAAAATAGTCTAAACGTCAAAATTTTTGGTATAAAAGAACAAGAAGAGGAGGATACACTAGCAATAGTAAAAGAAGAATAAAATATCAAATCAGAAATTGATACAACTTATCGCATAGAAGCAAAGAGGCTAGGAAAAATAATTGATCACAAAGATAGGTTGATCCGTGTCAAAGTAAGTTGTAATGACCATAACTATAGCATACTTAGTAATTCTTCAAGATTAAAAGGGCCAAGAATATTTATAAATGAAGACCGCATTCCCGAAGACCAAGATGAATTAAGGAAGGAAGTTCAAAATGTAAAAGAATCTAGGAAAGAAGAAAATGGGAAATAATTAGAAATGAAAAATCTATTCTTAGGGATATAGATCATAAGGATAATAATAAATAGGAATTTGGGACACTCGAGATCCTTTTTTGGAACTATTGTGGCTTTCCATGGCACAAAGGTCCTATGATAAGTTGGATCCCATGTGATAATGATATTATCTGTCTAGTTGAAACTTGGGAGCATGAAGAGTCGAAGGTCCCTAACATAGAAGGATTTATCGTGTGGTCGACATGGAACAAAAAATACCACTGTAGAGGGATAGTAGGCATAGCTTGTTATATTAGAAAGAGAATTTCTCCTCACATTTAACTTCCTAATATTGACCCTCTCAATCAATACATTTGGATGGAAATTTTAGACACCAATGCTAAGAAGTTGTATATAGAAATTTGCTATTTTTCACCTATTAATTCTACTTTTTATAAGAAAAACAAACTAGATAACAATTATCCCTATAATAATTTAGAACAAGATATTTATAGCTTGAAACAATAAGGTAATATCCTCCTGCTAGGAGACTTTAATGCTAGGAATGCACCTAAACAAGCTACTCTTTTAAGTAAAATCTCAAAACATAATCCTTTATGTCTAGATGAGGACCTTGTTTTATATAATAGATACAAAATAAACTCTGAAGACCTAATTGAGAATGTGTTTGGTACTGATTTGGTCAAGCTCTGCATCTGTCAAGACCTAATAATTTGCAATGGAGTAATGAAGTGGCCAAAATCCAACTAAATGACTTGTATTAATGGGCTAGGTAGTAGTGGTGTACATTATGTGATATCTGATATCCCCATTTCCAACCAAATAACAACTTTTGACCTTATAAATTACCATGAGCTTGACTCTGATCATAAACCTTTGACCATGACTCTAAAATTTTCCATGCATAGGAGCACCATTGAAGAGTATTCTTATAATCAATGAACTTTGCTCTTTGAAAAAGGTAAAGTTGACATTTTCTTAAAGGATTTAAATAGTAAATTAAATCTCCTAACTTATAAGGACAACATTGAATAAATCTATCATAATTTTACAGCTACCCTTTCCACTTCTATTAACAAGTTCTCTTTCGAGGTGTCCTATAAAAAGAATAATAGAAATACCAACCCTTGGTATTATAAAGAATGTAAAATTGCTAGGAAAGACATTAGGAATGCTTCTAATGAGTCCTTAAAACCAGATAAGATCAATACGTACAAACCCCTAATGAAAATGGAAAAAAGACCTACTATATCAATAAAAGGCAAGAGCAACTTTAACAACTATATAAGCTAGATCTTAAGAAGTTCTAGAGCCAAATTATAAAACACAATACTAAAGAAAATAATAGGAATCCCTTAAGGGACTGGAATTCCTACCTTAAAAGTCTTTACGATTTCCCTAATGCCATGGACACCATTCCTATTATCCCTACAAAGGAACAAGTTTTTTCTTTAGATGACATAGAGTTCAGGGTTAAGCAGCTTGCGAATGAGAAAGATAAGGACATTGAAGGCTACCAAGTTGAAATTTTTAAAATCGGAGGGCCAATCCTTATCACTCACATACACAACCTCTTCAATTTAGTAGTCAAGCAGGGCTTTCCTAAACCCTAGATACAAAGCCTCATTGTTCCTACTTTTAAAAATGGGGATATAAACATTCCCTATAATTATAGGACCATTATGATTAGCCCGATTTTATCCAAGCTTTATGGAACTATTTTGGAAAAGAAGATTATCCTTTGGCTAGAAAGTCACTGTAATTTACTTTACACTTGTCAAAGTAGAGAGATAATTTTGATGTTCTAGATTGAGGTTGATTACATCCTTATAATAAATTAATTCTCTCAAACCACATTTCCTCTTTAAATTTTGAAATGATGATATTTTTAAAAGTATCCTTATTCTGCAAAATGGTTTATTCCATGATTCCCCAATAGCTTAGCCAAGACTGACCATCCTTATGCCATACTTGCTTGAGTCGACGGTGGTTACGACTAGATTTTGAAGAAATTTTAGGAAGCATCTTATCTTCCATGTTGTTTAACTTGTTCTTATACATTAGGTACCTATTCATAGTTGAGATTATAGGTTATAAAAATATTTTTAATTTTCTCTATATTTCTCGAGGATTCATGAGATATACTACATCCCTATAATTCACATCCATAAAGAATAACAGGTGTAAGAAAAGTCTCAAAGACTATTTTTTTCTTATCCCATATCCAAAGATCGACTAATTTACAATTTTTTTCAAGCCCATAATAAGTTTTCCATCCCCCAATAATGATTTTCTCAATGCTATAATTTTAGATGATCTTGTGGTGAATATCAATTCCAATATATTTGTATGAATTCACTTCCTCCAAGTTGTTGTTGTCATATACGAAGTTATCATAAGTGATCTTATTGTATTTAATGATCATGACCTTGGTCTTGTCAGTATTAACATTCATACCCACATTGGAGAAAAATTCCTTGAGGATTCTTAGTTGCTTTTCAATATCGTCGGGAGTCCTCACCATAGGACCAATATCATCGGCACAAATAAGAATATTGATGACTATACCAGTGAGAGTAGGGCCGACACAACCTACTTCTTCCAAACAATCATCGAACTTGTTAAAGTATATGCCAAAAAGGGTAGGGGAAAAGGGACAACATTTCTTGACTCAAATATTGCAGTTAATCTCTTTCAACCAGCCCTCAGTGTTCTTAAACTTTGAAATAACATTCTCATAAAATTTATTTCACCAACCCTCAACTTGAAAGTCACTTTATCTCTTCCAACCTATTCCAATTTTTTTTCCTGTGAGTCATTTCAAAATATTTTCTAAAGTAAACAAAAAAACAAAAAAAAATGGTTTTCGTATTGCAAAACTCCTCTACAATGATCCTAAAAGTAACAAGATGGTCCACACTTGAACGATATCTCCTAAACTCAGCCTGTCCTTTATCTCTTTTACTGTGACTTTCTAGCCAAAGGCTAATCTTGTTTTCCAAAATAATTCCATAAAGCTTCACTAAAATCAGGCTAATCATAATGGTATTATAATCAAAGGGAATGTTTCTATCCCCATTTTTAAAAATAGGAACAATGAGGATTTTCCTCCAAGATTTAGGGGAGCCATGCTTGACTGTTAAATTAGATAACTTTTTTATGTGAGGGATGAGGATATGCCCCGCGATTTTAAAAATTTCAACTTGATAGACTTCAATGTCCTTAGATTTCCCATTTGCAAGCCACTTAACCCCAAAATCTATTTTATTCAAAGAGAAAGCATGGACCTTTGTAGGTACAATAAAGATGGTGTCCATGGCATTATAGAAATGGTAAAAAAATTATATAATTAATTTTTTTATATAATTATTATGAAAAATTAAAATATTTTTTTAATTAAAATTATTTATTTGTTTTCATAATATATCTAACACAAACTAAATAAAAAAAATATAAAAATACTTTTCATTAATAATAAATAGTTATTTTCCATATTTATCAATAATCTATTCACAATAATAAGTAGTTTTTTTCCACATTGATTCATAGATACATAGACCAGTAATCTATTCACATATACTACATTTATAATAATAATAATAATATATTTTTAAGGTCTTACGGAGGTATACATATCCTACCCCTTCTTGATTTGAACTTGTAACCTTTTAGGAGGATTCTTAACAATTAGACTCATACCATATAAATTTACATATCATATTATTACTTATCATCACATTAACTCAATATAAATTTACATTTTACTAAATTATATATATATAATTTGTATACATTATAAATAATTATTAATATTTTATTATGCTATTTTAAAATTTTAGTAAATAGATTTTCCTACACACTTTAGATTTTTTCTTTTAAGCTTTATTAAAATTTTGAATTTTACAAAATAACTCCTTATAAATGTTGTCTATTTCAATATAACTTTTATAGAATTTTTGGCTTATTTTTATAATATTTTTTATTATCTTTATCTACATTCCAATCTAAATATAAAACTTAGGAATTTGGTTTGTACTTTTAAAATATTTTTTTAATAATCATAATAATAATTTAATCTTTTAACTTAAAATTTATAATTTTAATTAACTTATTTTATTTTCAATATTATTATAAGCTCAATTAATTTTTTAATAATTTCAACACTATCTTTATTTCTTCAATTAAAAAAATTACATCTTCATCTTTATTTTATCCCCTTGAATCACTTCAACATAAGATTTATAATAAATTAACTTATTTCATTTTCAATCTTATTATAACTTCAATTTTTTTTTTAATAATTTCAACAATATCTTTATTTCTTCCAAAAAAAAAAAAAAAAATATCACATCTTCATATTTATTTTATGCTTGAATCACTTCAACATAAGATATCATCTAGATATTATTTTAGAAACCAAAGTCAAAAATTTCCTTCTATGAATTTATCTCCTTCAATACTAAAATAGAAGAATAGCATTTGTACCATCATTCTCTTATATCACAAACATGTTACACATATTAAATGAAGGCTCACTTATAACTCAAATCGTGTTCCTTCCAAACATGGACACTCTTGTTTCTCTAATGGACACTTCTAAATGTTATATAGCTAAATGGTAGCTGGGATTAAAAGAGCAATTGTTGGCCCTTGACCATGTTTTGAGAGAACATTGGTCATGCTTGACCATTTTTGGGACTTCAATGGGCTGGTCGAAGATGGAGCGCTTAGGCGGAGCTGGGATCACGGGATCTCACTTGTTTTATGAGATTTTTGGGTTATTAGGGTTTATGTAACATGTATGGGATGTTGACCAATGGGTTTACCCATGTGTTAGGCCTTTTTGTAATGTATAAATAAGTAGCTAGGCGATGAAAGTAAAGGGGCTAAGTGTAAGTGTTAGCTATGTGCAAAGACTTGTAATTGGGTTAGTGCAAGAGAATGTAAGTTTCTTTGTACACAGACGTTGTATGTAATACTTTGTGCTATTGAGGAGTTAGCTCTATGCCTTGACTTAGTTTTGGAGGACGGTGGATGTAGTGTGATGTGCGCAGATCACCTGTCCAGTGCAAATCTGAGCTCAATGGCTTTGTGCACAGGAGAAAAATAATATAAAAATCTTGAAGACTAATAAAGAAGAAGAAGAGTTGGTGGACATAGCCCCACATTGGGGTGAAACACGTATATCCTCTGTTGATGTGCTTTGTGCAATGTTTTTCATGTTGTTTATATATTTATTTGTTTAGTGTGTTGATCTTGATGTGTTATAGATAGATCTATGGATGCTTAGTGATTATGTATGATGAATGCTAGATCTAAGTTGATTCTATGTGCTAAATGATTGGGTGTGCTTAATCGTGATTATTACTGCGTTGATCTGTAATAAGGGTTTAAGAACTAATGCATGTTATTGGCTAAACACTCTGTTAAGAGTTGTAATCACAGATCTGTGTCCCAGCTCGGTTGTAGACACCTGACTCTTGCAACCCCCCCGCCTCTACCTCAGGTGAGACTTCATCTACTTCATAGGTGTTGCTGAAAGGGTTGGTAGTTAGAGTTTTTTTGGTGCACTGTTGAAGCATTGAACCCTGGGTCTGCCCCTGTGCCAACAAATGGTTCCGTTGATAGGACTAAAACTGTGATTGTTGGGACTTGAAACCATGATTGTTCGGAACTCAAGAAAAGAGAAAGTTATGTGCGTAGAACTGTTGTTGTAGTGCATAATATTCTACTTGAATTTTGAAGCTCTGTGCTAAGAAAGAAACCTGATCCAAAGAAAAGAGGTAAGTTCCTAAAGCTTTGTGCTCTGGTAAAGGTAAGATAAGTGGAATTTTTTTCTCTGAAAGTATGAATCTAGGTATGCTTGATATATTTTGTCCTATTATGAAAACTAGGGCACATTTAGAAGAAATAATGGATCTAAATAAATTTGATAGAGATAGTGAAAGATATGTTATTCTTATACATAGAAAGAGCTTTTGGATTAAAAAGTGGATGCAGTAACCTAGAAAGAATTTTTGCAGATTGCATGTCCATCACTATGATCCCAGTGCGCAATACAGGAAAGGTTGGGGATCATTTAAAAGAAAGAGAGGATTGACACTGTGTTATAATTGCAGAAGGTCGGGACAACTTGTTAAGGAATGCCCTGGTAGAGGTCCTATTTGTCTTTGTTGTAAAGCTATTGGTCATGAGGTTGAGGATTTCCCAAATATTATTGCTAAATTTGAAAAGATGAAAATGAGACTAGAAAACTATGAAGAAGGAACTAAGGATATGTTAGAAAACTAGAAATAATCAGAGACTATGTTATTACAACTAAAAGAAAAACTGAATGATCACAGAGACATCAGTTTACCAGAGATCTTAAAAGAAAAGAAGTGCATAGAAAAAATAATAGGAGACTTCGACATAGACTATGTATTGGATGAAGAAACACATGTGAATATTATGCCAAAAAACACTTGGGAACTTTTGGGAAAGCGTGCTATGATACCTTCATTAGGAAAGATAGGATTGTTTAGAGGCAAGATGATAATCCTACGTGGAAGAGTTACTAATGTACCTATGATTTCCCATCAAACATCAATTGAAGAAGAATTTGAATTAATTAGGTTTGTTGACAACAAAGACCCTTTTTCACTTTTGTTACGACAGACTTGGATTGAAAAGGATCGGATTAGAAGGAAAATAGACGAAGAGGCCACACAATAGAAAAAAAAAGAATTAAGGGACTTCATAGCCCTAAAAATAGTGCGACTAATAGAAGAACAAGAGGATAAGTCGAAGCAGTAGAGGGCCAAATAATTAGGTGTCGAAGTTGAAAGAACATAAAAAGGCTTAAAGAACCTGACCATGGTGGAAATAAGTGCATCCACCTTGGATATAGTGAGAGAAGAGGTAATACCTTTTCACCCTTTGGAAGAAAATCAACAGTACAAAGTTACTACACTAAGAGAAAGTAAGAATAAGAATGGAAAGAGGAATATAGAGACTCAGATCACAGGAAAGAAGGCAATAAAGCTTAGTAAAAAGAAATAAAAGTTAGAAAACCTACAAGAAGTTCCAGATAAGACATTGCAGAAGGCAAGATTGCATAACTTGAACCTCGCCGGAATAACAGAACCGCGTAGAATGGAACTTCACCACGGTGAAGCTATATGATCGTTAGAGGCGTCCTGACTGTTAGAACGATGCTACAAAGGTTATTGATGGAAATATCATCATTGGACCATTGAGACTGCGCCATAACAGATGGATGCGCATTGATGGACGATTCCTACCCATTGAAGGAATTTGTTACGACGTTGCTTATTTAACTCGTCCGACACTGCGCCAGGACCAATTTTTGTAAAATGAGATATCCACACTAACAAAGAACTAATTTCCTATTGCACTATTCTTTCTAGACCTCATCATTCATTTTATTACCTTGCTTATCCATTTGCCTACCCAATTTATTTTATTACAAGTGTGAATGTCGGGCGAACGTAGCATAGTAGAGAAGTCGGTGGAGGAAATTCTCGTGGATATCATGACTCAGAAAGTCATGTCTGTAGGAATACATGCATCGTCAACTGGAAGATTGCAATCATCCCCATCGAAAGGACAACGTTCTGGCCTCACTGTTGAGAAATGAAGAAAACACCTCCATGATCTCTCTAACGTGAAGAAGATCCCATCGGTCTTTCTGAACTACATCCTGCCTTTGACTAGCGTGGTTAACCATGACAGTGTCCGACATGATTTCAAATACACGCTGATCACTATGTACCTCTCGAAGGGGAAACATGCAGTTGGACCCTAGTTGGGACTGATCCCAGCTCTCAAGATCAGTTACTTCAACCTCAGAGACTGGAAGAACTATGCTATGCTCTCGCTGCATAGGTACCTAATGAAGACGACTGGGAAGAATCCCAAGATAGCATCCCAGTCGTGGATTAAGAAGCTTGCACGCTCCTCGATATTGAATGTGATGAAGATTCCCAACTTTGGCCGACATCAAGAGGTTAACTCCTGAGTTTAATCCTCCTGTCGTGATACCATGGAGGGTATCTATGGCTTGACATGCGTGTCACTGTGGATCTGACGTTGATCCATATCATTACATGACTGAGCATGTAGGGACCAAACCCTCACCGGTTTTACCCAGGGAAGGTTGCATATCACGCCCTCGCCCAACATATAAAGGAAGCCTATGGAAAAGTAGATAAGGGGAAGCAAGGCTACAAGGTGGCATCCATTCAGGCTGGTGCAATGTGCCTATCTTGTCATCTTATAGCGGGCAAGCTCATCAGAAAGAATTGTCTGACATAGGTCATAGGGTTCGTAGTCGACCTCGCAAGGAAGTGTGTCGAAGGAATGCAGATGAATTGGGTGAGTTACCTCGTTCGAAGACCTGAGCCAATAAGCCTCATTCGAAAAATGTGCTCACAATGGACGATGTAGATCTCATCGTCACAACTGTAGAAGATGCCTCAGAGGATATCCTGCAACGACATGAAACGAAGAAATCAATGTTGTATGAAAGAATAGAGAAGGATCTGAGAGACATACAACAAGCCATCTACTCCAGCCGTGCAGTGTCTACTATGCATTTGTCATTAGAAATTGAAGAATTGGGGGATGAGCCCACCCAATTACGAAGGCTAGCAAATGAAAATGAGGCTTGACTTCGTCGAGTCCAATAAGAAAAGGAGCAGGCCACAGAGGCCTTGAAGCAAGAAAAGGATTAAGTCTTAGAGAAACTTAGAGTTGCGTAGAAAGAGAAATATGAAATTAGAGAGAAGTTTGAAGAGGAAAAAGAGAATATGCAAATAGAAAAAGAGCAGTTGCTTGTAGAGAAGACTATGGTTAAAGAGGAAGTGACTAGAGCACTTTGCTCTGTGTCGGGCTTGGCATAAGAGGAAGAAGAGTCCACTGAGATGCAAGTGGGGAAGATCGCCGAAGACATTTAGAATCTTCAAGCAAGAGTAATGGAGCTAGAAATCCAAGCAGTGTTGAGCATTCCGCAATAAGTGTGCGATCAGAGGGAAGAATTTGCCAGGAACACAATAGAAATAATTAGGGCACTCACCTCAGAGTGTAAGAAATTAAGTGATTGAAGTGCACAAACCTATGAGCACCTTGCAAAAGATCTAGAGATGAGGAAACTGAAGGCACAAATCTAGGAGGAAAAGCAATAGGTATCCACCATACAAGCATAGATGAAGCTACTTACTGTCGTTGAGAATATAAAGAAGTCGCAAGAGCAATGCACAGTTCAATAGAAGGTTAATTCTATCCAGAGAAAGGTTATGAAAGTGACACAAAGACTCCATCAGATGCAGGATGAAGCCTTCATAATTTTTGAAGAAGTTTAAGGACAAGGCTCACAACTAGACCAATTGATTGTGATAGTGGAATAATGCCTTGAAGGGCCTATTACTGAGAAAGTCATTCAAGATTTCCTCGAGAAGGAGGCTCTAGAAAAGAAGCAAGTTGAGGAAGCTCGAGCTAATCTCAAGGACTTCGAAGCAGCCCTGCCCAAATCTAAGTGACTCAGGATGAGTCACAGATGAGTGTTGGGGGTCTGTTGGCCCTCGACCAAGTTTTAAGAGAACATTGGTCGTGTTTGACCATTTTTGGGACTTCGACATGATGTTCAAAGATTGAACACCCAAGCGGAGCTGAGATCATAGGATCTCACTCATTTACGGCCTTTTTGGGTTATTAGGTTTTATGTAATGGGTATGGGATGTCAGCCCATTGGTTTACTCATATTTAGGCCCTTTAGTAATGTATAAATAAGTAGTTAGGCGATGAAAGTAAAGGAGCTAAGTGTAAGTGTTAGCTATGTGCAAAGACCTGTAATTGGATTAGTGCAAGAGAATGTAAGTTGATTTGTGCACAAACGTTTTATGTAAGACTTTGTGTTATTGAAGAGTTGTCTTTGTGCCTTGAATTGGTTTTCGAGGAAGGTGGATCTAGTGCATTGTGCGCAGATCACCTGTCCAGTGTGAAGATGATCTCAGTGGCTTTATGCATAGGAGAAGAAGAATGTAGAAAGCTTGAAGACTAATACATAAGAAGAGGAGTTGGTGGACATACCCCCACATTGGGGTGAACCACGTATATCCTATGTTGATGTTCCTTGTGCAATGTTGTTCATGTTGTTTATGTATTTATCTGTTTAGTCCGCTGATCTTGATGTATGATAGATAGATCTATGGATGCTTAGTGTTTATGTATGATGAATGCTAGATTTTAGTTGATGCTATGTGATAAATGATTGGATGTTCTTAATCTTGATTATTATTGCGTTGATATGTAATAAGGGTTTAACCTGATATGTGAATAAGGTTTAAGAATTAATGCATGTTATTGGCTAAGTGCTCCGTTAAATTTTGTA
>ML800686.1:13729-34968 GCA_009831015.1 Picea engelmannii
CGCTAGGAGTTGGCCTAGACGGAGGAGTTGAGGATTAGGTGACAGCACCTTAACTCTCACTTGCCCCCAAGGACACACCGAGTGGATTGAAGATTTCTTCCACGTCTCCCAAAGGTGTGTATAAGGCGGCAACAGAGCCCATGATATTTCATGTAATAAAGCCTTTAAATAGGCTTAGGAGACTCCATTCTAATGTGCCAGGATGTGAGCGGAGAAGGCTCATGATGCAGGAGCATTTGACAAGTTCTAGAATTGACCTCATAGGTCAAAACCACATTTACCAAGGGAGTTTGTTCCCTAATTTCTTATTTAAGTTTGTAATAATTCGAATTATCTCTAGAGGACATTTTGGTTGAGTTTGTTTGGTAGTTGTCAAGTTGTTACTAGAGTTTAGGAATAGTTTTTGTTGCCGCCTTATACACACCTGGGCTATCGTGGAAGAAATCTTCAATCCACTTGGTGTGTCCTTGGGGGCAAGTTTCGAGTCAAGGAGTTGTTACCTAATCCTCAACTCCTCCGTCTAGGCCAACTCCTAGCGAAGCCAAGGGGGGTAGTCCCTATGAAAAAGAATCTAAGGCTTTTACTCTATGAAGTTGAAAAGCAAAATTATTCTAGGAGTTTATTTGGAAACACAAGATTAAATATAGCAGAATAAATTACTCAAAGGAACCTGTGAAAAGCTCATAAAAGTTAATCATTCACCACATGTTTCAAATGGAAATAACTTTAAACCAAAAGATAAGATGACAGAAATAATTAAAGGTAGACCAGTGCCAAATAAATGTAAAATGTGATGTGATGAAAATGCCGCGTTAATTTTATCTTGAGAATTTTATTTAAGGGATTTGGGATATTAACAAGTCTTTGAATCCGTGAAGTGGGGATTGAAGTCGGGGTCCCCACTCTTTGTGTGCAAAAGTGAATTTGGCCTCCTTGCTTTTTATTCAGCAATCTTATAGACTTGTCGATCGGGTGTGTCGTAGGTCCAACGGGGAGAGAACCTCAATCTCAAAGTTTCCCTCTGACTTAACACACTCCACCCAAGGTAGAGGTCTTAAATGAATAACACAACAAAAAGATTTCCCTAGTTAAACTAGCATGTGTTGCTCAAATCCATTTCTGGGTCTCCAAAGTCACTTGAGTGTAGCTGTGGGATTGCATACACAGTTGAGCAACTTGGGTTTATTCCAATATTTGCAAAAAATAAACTGGCAACTAGTATTCTACGAAAGCAAAGCTAAAACTTTGTGATTGATTTTATGACTTCAATTTAGTGATATGAATTGATTTTATCTTTTTTATGCAAAGTTAAAACTAAAAGTTTAAACAAATAACACGGGAAGCAAGCCCGAAGAAAGAAAGGGAAAAACACATGTTTCCCCCTAGGGGCAGGGGAAACGACGAAAAACGAGCTTTGTGGCTCGCAAACTTTCTTAAAGCCTCTACACTACTTTCTTTTCTTTTGGGTTTTGGATCCTTATAGAGACGGATCGATAATCTAACCAAATACAACAAAAGAAAACACTTTCTTGAGCCTTGGGTCTTCAAGGGATTGACTCAAGGGATTGACTCGGGTGGGGGCTCTTCCACTTGGATTCCAAAGATCGCTCTTGTACCTTGAATGACCTGTTAGGACAACAAACAAAGTGTGTTATTAATGGCAGAAAGTAAATGAAAACATAAAAGAAAGAAAGTGATTTTCAATAATCTTTTTAAAGGACAACTTATTCCAAATAAAGGACAAAATTGTCTAGTTTTTTGGAGGGTTTAGGAGATTATTTATCGCTTGGCTGCCTCAAACTGATCCAAGATTAAATGAGCTTGTCCTTGGCTTTCCTTCAACCTGTGAAAACAGCGAAGAAGAGGACTCCAAAGGCTGCCAAAAGAGGGTTAGGACAGCAAAGAAAAATTACCCAAAACTTGCAAAAAATGAACTAGAAACTAGAGAGTATGAGCTAACAAAATCTAATCTTTATTGCAGAAATTTTATGACTGTTAGGACAGCAAGGTAAAGCACTTTGACTTGCCAAATTTTTAAATGAACAGAAATAAAGTATTGCAATTTTAGCTTTGAGAGATGGAAAATAAAACTTGCTAAAAATGCTTGGAAAACCTTTCTAAATCTACCCTTTTGAGATGTAAAACTTTGAGCAACTAGTAGATCTAGATTAATAACCATGCAAAGCAAATGATAGACCTTAAGAACAGAAATCTTTTTTGCATGAAGTAACCAGAAATATATTTTTAAGAGAAATTTAGAGAGGAGAAAGAGAAACTTGTTGCTTAGAAAATGTGGGCAAATGGAGTCCTCTTTTTGGTGGAACAAAGAGGGATGATGTCTTCTTGTGAAATCTTGAAGATGAGGATGATGCTTGCTCACTCAACCTCCTCTCCAAGTGAAGCAACCTGCAAACTTAGAAACCCTTGCAAGAAATATAGTTAAACAAGTTGGTGTTACCTACAAAAGAAAACTTGAAAGCATGAACATTAGCTGAAATAAACATGCAATTCAAAGAGATCTAAAGCAAGTAAACAATAAGATTATCAAATAACTGAATTTTCAAACCTTATCCTACATGGAGATAGCTCCTCTTCATAGGCCAAGTTAACCAATTTAACATGCAAAAATACAAGAACAAATATACCTCATGAGCATTAATTTGACAATCCACATCCACATATTAGCATGCTACACCATATGAGACCTCCAAAGCCTTTTATTCCATCAACAAATGAGAGATTACAATCGTGTATATCAAGGTTGCCCAAGCTCCAACTGAAAAAAGGGAGGAGGGTCGCCTTGTATTTATAACTAGTTGGGTGATAATACCAAGAGAGGATGTGCATTGCATGAGGGAGTGGCGCAAGGAGTGAAGGGGAGTGGCGCATAGAGTGAAGGGGAGATGGAGTGTAGTGTTGTGGAGTGGAGTGGAGTGTTGTGGAGTGATGTGAGGTAAGGTGAGGTGGAGTGGAGTGTAACTTAGAGTGAGTGGGAGTGAACTCGGGTGTGAGGGCGAGTGTAAAACCTAGGAATGTGCGCCCTCCTTTATAAATGCGCCACATATGCAAGTGAGGTCGAGTCCCTACTTTGGGATCTCCTCCATGTCCTTGTCACTCAAATGAAGTCGCCTTCCTCTCCAGTGAACTCGCCCCAGCTCAGAGTTGACTGGAAACCAAGAAAAAACAAACATGTTTCCAACATGTTCCCCAGTTTTTCTAAAAAATAGGAAATTAATTAAATGACCCTTTTTCCGTCTTTTTCGAAATAAATTCTTTTTTTAGTGATAAAAATCATATTTTTCCTCGACAGAAGAGGAATAGGGGTTTAAATGGTACTCTGGCTTGGAAAACGAACATAAATATGGTATCTGGCAATCATTGATGCCATATTTTTTACAATTTATTGACTTACAATTAAAAAAAATTGTTTTGCGGGAAATTTATTATTTCACTAAAACATTAAAAAAAAACTATCGAACCTAGCCGCAATTTCCATATGACTCAATAGACATGACCTAACATGAACTCATATACATTTAGACACTAGACATTGGTTATACCATGCCAAGGCCTAACCACCAGAACATACTCCAGCTTTGGAGTCAGTCTCTGAGTGAAAAAACTTAGAAATTATTAATCGCCCACTAAGGCAGGCAAAAAATAACTAACAAGTGAAAAAAACACTCTAGAGTACATGCTCGTACCCAGGTCTTAGGTGGCCAATAGTCTTTTACAATATTTCATGCTCAAGTCATTTATTACAATGCCCTCGGAGGGATGGAAATGCGAAAAAAGTGGTCTTTTGAAAGACCTGTTGAACCTATGAACTCTGACTTTTGAGCATCTGTCTGCTCAGTCTTTGGCGTCTCATATTCAAATTCAGCTAGTGCAACTCGGTGGATAATAGTTTCCAGGTTTGGATTTTGTTTAGATAACTCGGAATTTTGTTAGGATATGAGCTATCTGAGGGCTCGAGATATATTGAGTGTTATGTATGTGATGTCTCGTTCCCAAGAATAGCCTCAGCAGGGAGTGACTTAGTAGTCTATTTGTTCCCATAGACTATAGTCAGGAAAAAACAGGGAACAAAGGGTGAATAAAGGGCTAAACGATGAATTAAGCCAAAAAGCATAGGAAAAGTCACTTAACCAAAGCCAACAGAGAAATAGAAGAAAAAGGTGTTTCGGGGGGCCTAATTAATTAATCATTCTCAACTTAGGAATAAGGCGCCTAGCTTAAGTGACATCAATGATAAATTAGATCGGTGGAGGTATAAGAAGAGGAATTCGACCTAATTCCTCATTATCATTGATTTGTGAATTGAGAAACAGGTTCCAAAGGAGGAAGTCGACCTCACCATATGTTTTGTGGATTTCTGGAGGAAACCACCACTCCAGATCAGTTTCAGTGTTGGAAGACACACCCTAGCCTATCAGAAGTACCATCTAGGTATTTCACCGTGCCAGATCAGTGTTCTACAGACCCAGTTCAGTCAGTGAGGGCGCAAGGGTTTGAGAGACATTTTTGTGTAGCTAGACGAGACTGGAGCAGATCTCGCCATATCCTTCTGACCCAGTTGAGAGGGAGCCAGGGCGCTTCTTTTGAGCCATCAGTCATCAAATTCCGACGAAGGAATCCACCAATGCGCATCATTCATCCAGGAAGTGCGCAACACTTGGGGAGGTACATCGAGGGTTCCAGAGAGCTCATCGGATCAAATCCGGGGAAACCCTTCCAACCCATTATAGAGGAGACAAATATCATCCAATTTCGACAGTGGAATCATCAGGGTGCATTGCCAGAGCCTAGGAGGTGCACAAACCCCCAAGGGATCCCATCCAAGGTCCATTCAGATCTTCAGTGAGCCGATCTTCAGTCTGTCAGATATCAGGAGGATCTTAGAGGCCAGGGCGCATAGTTTGGGACAATTTTCAAGTCGATCAAACAAGTGTAGTCACCAAGGAGAATATATCAATGATTTGCAGCAGTTGTTGTGAGCTTGCAGAGCCGCATGTAGCAGATCTATCCATGCATGTGCAGATCCATTCAACCCTTCTGATCACAGGTATTTCATGATTGTTTTGCATTGTATTCCAGTGATGATCCACGAGATCTAGCTAACGATTAGTTTCTCTGCTTTCTGCATGCAAGTTGCATTTCCTGTTATTTCATATAATACATGATATTGAGTTGTGTTGGTTCTTTATTACTCGCATGCATGATATAATTGTAAAACATTCATTCTATTTGAACACACACATGCAAAATCACTACGCATGTTAATACAAAGACACTAAAACGCATCCAGAAACCCCCAGAGTATCAGAGTCAAGAGCCTAAACACTAGATTCAGTAGATCAAATCTAGATCCACTGGATTAGGGATATTTCAATGTAAGAATTAGAAGGTGAGAGAGAGGAGCGAGTGTGTGAGATTGAGTGTGAAAGGGTGGATTGCAGAGGTCCGAGAGACCATAATGAAAGATCAGATCGTGTGGCATTTTCCCGTGTATTTGATTTGTTGAAATCTGTGCATAAATTGTAGGGACAGAGTGACGAGGTTTTGTGTTTTTGTTTTATTGGAGTGGACGGTCAGGATTAAATCGCACCACAAGATCGATGACCCGTATCATAGCGGGCATCGTCTCTCGGCGATTTTTTGTTAGCTTGACACTGATTAAGTTCGTGGTCCCGAGGTTTGACACACGTGGCATGTTTGGAATGGCAAGGAAAAGTGTTATATGGAAGAGAACGATCGACTGTCGATCATGATAGGATTGACTGTGATCCTGTTTTAAACGACATCGTTGAATTATAAAAGGTGGTCCACGGATTTGGATATGATCGTTGATTGCAGTGGTAGTTCGACGGTGTAAGATTAGCATGTTACAATAAGGTACGAGGAGGTTAACACAAGGAGATCCGAGAGCCTGTTGTCCGGTGCCCGAAATACGTAGCATCCACTTACTCGTCGGCGTGGTTCCATTCAAGGTTTCGACTTATGGTTCTGCGTGTGGTTCCTGCCGAAGCCTTTGTAATATTTGAACGGTGGAGATTAAATCGTCGACCTTGCAGATCGACGGTTCTCATTACGGCGGACTGTGGGTAGCGTGAGTTTCGGTAGTTGGGAAGTGTTAAAAAGTCTCGATGACGAGAAACATCATGCTGACGTAAGGGGATCCACTCAGGGGACAACATGTGGAAGCAAGGTTCCGAAGTGCTCAGGCTTTCGTGGTGGCCCACATTGTGAATGGAATTATAATTAAAGGAGAATCGACAGTCCAGACTGGATCCACGATCTAGATCGACGGTTGATATTATACCGCTCATCGTACCTTTCAGAATGTTGGATCATTGTTATTGATCGTTGATCAACTTCAGGATCAACGATCCAAGGTGAACCCGTGCGTTGAAAGTGATAAAGGTTTAATGGAGGCTTGATCATCCACGGAGTGGTTTATGGCTATAAAGCTCGTGGTCATAGACTATGGTCACATGGAATGAGAGCGCTAGAAGTTAGCACCAAGGTTTAAGCACTCAAGTGGATAAGCACCGGTCACAACCACTGGTCGTGTGGACAAAAGGAGACATCAACGCCTGGAGTTCAAGTGCGATAACAGAGAATTACATAACTTTATTCAAAAGAGGATTTTGGGCCCGTGTAAAGAGTTTGAGAGAAGCTCGAGCTTGGAGCTGTAGCAGAGTTAAACTTATAACTCTGCACCTGTGGGAAATTAACCAGTAAGGTCATCAACTCACTTGGTCGGGTTTGGTCAAGGGACCAATAGATCTAATTGGCTGATTTTTTTCCCGGTTTGGGTTATTCAGGTTACATGTGCATGATTTATGTGTTGTATTGTTGTTGGTTGATTATTTTATTTCTCTCGCATGTTTATTTCCTTTCAGAGTTGCCTCTTCTTCCAATCCACATTGGTTCTATTGAACAAGATTCTTGATATATTTTTGTTGATGAGGATGAGATGGATATGTAATTGTATTTGTCTTTACATCATGTTTTATTTCATTTTCAGTACATATAGCCTCATGTATAAAGGTTGGTTTTGGATGTATAGCCTCATCTATAAAGGCTTATTTTGGATTTTGCGTCATGTAATCATCCATAGATATCAATATAGAGATGATTTTTCTTCTAAAATGTCATTTATGTGTATCATTCTTATTTTCTTGCAAAATAATGTGTTATTATATATATATATATATATATATATATATATATATATATATATATATATTATTTTATACATATTGTGTTTTTCCCAACATACTTATTTTGAGAAGTCACATTGCTAGGTGTTCTTGTTTCAAAAACTTGTACACATTTCGTGCAACTTAACATTAAATCTAAGTTGCAGGAAACGGTAAACCCCCCCGAAACGAAACGAAACGAAATGCCGATACAAGTACGGTACGACCATGAAACACCGCCGGCCGTACCGTACGACGTTTCCAAATCTGAAACGTCGTACGGTATGGCCGGCGGATTTGGAAACGTCGTACGGTACGGCCGGCGGCGTTTCCTGGCCGTACCAACCCGTATGGCCGGCGTTTCGGGCGTCTTTGAGGTGAAATAAAAAAAATAAAAAAAAAGGGGGTCGTGGGCCCCCCAAATAGTCAATTATAATTTTTTTTGCATTTTCTATGCTTTTCTTGCATCATTATTGCATTTTTTTTGTATCATTATGTTTTTCTTGCAATATAATGTCTTATTTTAACAAAAACTATATACATATATATATATATATATATATATATATATATATATATATATATATTTTTTTTTTTTTTTTTTGTTTATATATGGTGTTTTCCCCGACGTTTCCATTTTTGGGGGGCCTGTTTCGTACCATCCCGGTTTTGGAAACTCAGAAACGTTTCCCGTTTCGTGCAACTTAGCATTAAAGCAACTTCAAACTAACTATACACTAATCCATTCATAAGGTCAATCAAGTTAGAAAAGTTCTGGATAGACTGCTTCTTTAAGAAATAATTATTGTTATCACTCATTCTTGAATATATGCTTTTTCTACTTTAATTGAGGTCTGAAGATGTTATATTTCACAATTGTGGACTGACGTCTGTTCACCGATTATTATATTTCACAATTGTGACCTGATGTCTATTCACCAACACCCCACTCTGTTGCAGGTTTACAACCTTCATAGATCTCCTTATTTCTGGGACCAACCTGATAATTTTGAACCAGAAAGATTTCTTATACCCCAGGATAACAAAGGCATTGAAGGCTGGGCTGGTTTTGATCCTTACAAAGGCCAAGCAGCATTATACCCAAATGAGGTAATTTACTAGTTTTTACTTGCTTTAAAAAATAAAATAGCCTTTATTTGATACTTTATATGCTTTTTTTTATTTCTAGCTGATGAATATAATCACTTTGGTCAGATCATATCAGATTTTGCATTTCTCCCCTTTGGCGGTGGACCTCGCAAGTGTGTGGGAGATCAATTTGCGCTTATGGAATCAACTGTTGGGCTGGCTATGCTATTGCAGAAATTTGATATAGAGCTGAAGGATCCTCCAGAATCAACTCAGATAGTTACGGGTGCAACAATTCATACAAAAAGTGGCTTGTGGTGTAAAATAAAAAGAAGGAAAGATCATAGTGAATGATGACCATGACCTGATAAATATAATCGCTGTCTAGTTGGCTTTGGCTTTTACGAAAGCTCAATTCAAAGTTTCTGCTTCTGTTTTGGTTAAGTGAAATTATCCAGTCAATATATTTTGAGCTTTATGAATACTAACAGCAGTTGCAACTACAGGAGTAGCTGATTCTGGTTTACCACAGATATCGTAGATATTATCATTTGATAATAACTTGTATATCTAAAAACAGGGGCGTTCTCAGATTCTATACAATCCCCATCGACCCATGCCTCGAGTAAAGCACTCTGTATTTATTTATTATAAAACAAGATCTACCAGCAAGAAATCACTGTATCTAATTAGCATCCTATGAAATGATATTCTATCAATAATTTCTAATGCCGGCCCATTTTGCTTCTGAAATTTTCTCTAGTATTTCAGATTTCACTATGCTAACAGCAGTAGTAAAAATGGACAGAATGCAATCTTTTTTTATGAAAACCTTGAACGTTTTCTTTACGAAAACCACTAATTCTTTTATGTGCTAAAGTCGCAAACAGAGATCACGCTTTGTAAATAGAAGTTTGAAACTGCACAAACACGTTGTTTTCCCCTTGTTTACCAAGTTTTCTAGAAGCAAGTAATCCCCATCTCTTTCTATCTGTATTCAGCATGATACCTAAGAGTGTTTCTGCTGTACGAAACTTAGCCATCCTTTTATAACTATATTACAGCAAGGTGGAGGAGAAAAAAATAAAAGATAAATTTAGTAATGTGGATGTTACAACATATACATCTTTCTAACCATGTATGAGATCTCACATTATATATTTATTACACTCACCTATAACCACTAGAGAGGAAAAATATAAATAAATTTAGTAATGTTGATGTTACAACATATACATCTTTCTCACCATGTATCATATCTCACATTATATGTTTATTACACTCACCTATAACAACTGAAAAGAACTTTACATTGATCACATTGTTTTATATATATGAATGACTCAATAAACACTAGTATCACCGATATCTCACATTATATTTATTACACTTTGGTTTAACTATGTCGCCTATAACCGCCTTAAAAAAAAAAACTTTACATTGATCACATTGTTATATATATATATATATGTGTGTGTGTGTGTGAGAATGAAAGATTTAATAAAAACTAGTATTATCGTTATCCCTTAACATAGAAATAACACTTTTTATTATAGTAATTGTAAGGCCTGGGGTGCCAAGCTCAGGCACACACACTTCCACCCTAGACTGAAACGGAGGAAATCAGGTAGGTAGGATGCTCTGTGTGAATGAGGAGACAAAAGTCTTCATATAGGGGAGAGTTGGAGTTCCTTGGGTGCACGACGCGCCAAGGGACAACTCCACTCAAGATGCCTTGCGACACAAATCAAACAACAGACGATTTGATGAAGGGTTGAAGGCAAGGCTTGGGCGCTCCATCAACAAAGAAAAGTCGGCTAAGGCATGGGGGGTGAACTTAGGAAAGTTTGTTCGACTCACCTAAGGGATGTATGCACCCAAGATGACTAGTCGGTTAGATGGATTGGTGGGTCGGCCAAACGATGAAACGAAGTGTTCAGTGGGTTGGTTGGGCAAGCAACCCAAACACGCCCACATGAGGAGTCATCCCAACCTTGCAAAGGGGCGCGACTTGGTGAATTGACGGGTTGTCTCACCCATGGGCAAAGAGACACGACGGATGGGCACCTATAAAGGCAAGAGGGTGCACAACCAAGAAGGCAAATTTGGAAGACAAGGAGAGCAAGAAGAGCTTTGCAATTCTGAGGCAGATGAAGAGGGCAAGCTCCCTCAAAGAGCCAAGTCGCTCCTCATGGGAGGACTTGCGCTGCCTTGAGGAGGATTCGGTGGACAGAGTCGGGCAAGTTTCTTTTGGGACAATTTTGCAGAAGTCTGGAAATGCAAGTTTGTTGGAGATATGTGGTGAGACAGAACCAAAATTTGTGAAGTCTACGAAAACGAAAAGATAACAAGTCTACAGTTGAGAGCACGTTTGAGGTGCCCCGCGGATGGTTGTGGAGACGGTTGCGACAGAGTCTTGGAGACGAATCTGTGTATGAGTGTCTTGGTGAGGTGAGGCGAGTCGTTTGACTCTGCCAAGTTGTCAACCAAGCCAGTAGTGCTCTTATTGTAACTGTTTCGCATTAACAAAGACTTAGTCGGGTGTTAGGCATGGTTTGTGTTGCCCCACACTATATCTATGTTTCTCTTGTCTGTTTCGTTGTTGTTCTCTTGGCTTCTCATGTTCATGGATGTATGCTTAAATATGACTAAGTGTTAAAGCAGTTAACAAATGTCTAAGTATATAAGAGTTGCACTAGAGTAGTAGTGTGACTCATCGGTAGCCTAGAACAGAGTATGGGTATGCTCTAGGTGAAGAGGCATAGTCCGAACGAAGTATCCTTGGTGTTGTCAAGCAGCCAAATGAAAAATGGTGCGGTGTTGCATGCCCTCAAGAGGTGCACAATCGCAAGGCACATTGTGGAGACGTGACAATAACCTTAATACCAAAGTTAAAGGGCACTATCCCTACCTTAATATAAAGAGTGTTAGTCAAGTGGATTAGTTTGAGTGATTGAGTGCTTTGAATTATAAATTATAAGTAGGAGGTCACGGGGTCAAGTCTCCGGGCCTCCACTAATATCCCCATCAAATTAGGTTGCCAAAACTACAACCAATCTGTTTACCTCCCATACCATCCTCAAAATGAGAAGAAGTACGTGGAGGATTTCCCAAAAATGTATATTCTAAATAAAAAAAATAAATGTTGATAAGATGATTTAAAAAATGTTTCAAACAAACCTGATGATGATTTTTAAAAAAAGGATGATGATTTACCAAATCTTGATGATTCCTCCAGCGGGGCTGGAACTTCCTTAGGTGTTTCATCCGTTTCTAAATTCAAATTCTGTGGATGCCGCCAAATTCCCTCCGACAACTATCCATGTCAAACAATCCCTCTAGTTTTTTTATTTTCACAAGTGAAATCATTTTCAAGGATTTTTCTGAAAAGTTTGTTTAGGATTTAACCCCAATCTCGACGATTCTGACTACTCAGGCGCAGTCCATCATCATCAAGAAACTTTGATCTCACATTGAAGTGGGATGAAACGTAACGAGGGAGCTTTCATAATTATGTGTAGTCACTTATGGGGGCAGCGTGCAACTCAGATTTTTGTGAGTCGTGAGGAAGAAAATAATAAGACTGTATATCCATTATGTGGAAGGGTTCCCATTCCTATGAGATAATTATCTTTTTATGGAGTTTACCATACGTTAAAGCCAAAGTTGTATGCCTTTAATCATGAGGCATACTCTTTATATTGTTAGAATTGCAGCATAAACACTCGCGCTCCATAACATCCCGAAATGTATTTTATCACGTCAATCATGTTTCTCGAGTTTGCTCATAACTGCTTTTTAGGTTTCGGTAAACTTGAGTTCATCATCTTTATTCAAAATATTGGTGTGCGAATAAACTATAGGTGTTAGTTTCAGTTTAGTTAAAGTTTTGTGAGATATGTCCCTTCAAGTTGGGCGTGAGATTTATCCTTCAAAGTTAAGAAGATAACGGGCTCTATTTTCTTGAACATTTGGAATATGTGGTACAAGAACCTTTTATCAATTTCAATATTGTATATCTTACCACAAGAACAAGAGAATGAGTAAACTCCTTTTTGGTGTTTGGGATCCAACATAAGTTTCACTAGCCTTCAAACATTGTATATCATGATTCCTAACACAAGAGGGGAATCTAGTAAATTCCTTTTTATTGTTTGGGATCAGTGTTTCGTTCGCGAGTCCTCCATACTTTAATGGTATCTGAGGGAGCAAATGCAACTCGGATATTCCTTCTACCAAGTATCTTAATCTGATCTGTCGTGTCTTGGATACGAGGCAAAGTGACTTTTGGACCCTCCATTCCCTCACTGTGGACAAGTCTTGAACCCGAGGCAGAGTGACTCTTGGACACTCAAGCCTATCACTGTGTTGTCCACTTTGGTGTACAAGTTGTGCGCTTTGTTGTAACCATTTTCGTTGAATACCATTCTGAGTGTTGGGCAGTGGAACCATAAACTGAACAAGATTAAATGGCAAAAAAATTACAAGATAAAACAACAATCACACAACTGAACATGTAGATTTATGTGGTAAAACCCTTTAAAGGGAAATATCCATGGGGCAATGATAATCAGTGATCTTATTGTTCAAAGGAGAATTACAACAGCCAAAACTCACAGGTTGACAACCATCTCTCACACACATCCAATCTACCTCTACGGGATTACATAGATAATAGCATCTCTCGACAGTTACATAAATTTAATGTGCACCTAACCAATTCTATTTTTAGTTGATTTGATCAATTGAATGCAGAATAACATGAGCTAAGAAATCCACCCAGATCTTGTCCATGGGAAATTTGTTGGCACATTTCAACAATCTCCACCTTGACAACAATTTACCTAAATATCATATCCAAATTTATTCATCACCTTTCCTGCAAGCCAAGAGAAGCCAAACACCATCGCAACTTCTCTAACAATACTAGTTTTGTGAACATGTCTGCACAGTTCTCTTGAGTATGAACATTTTCCAGAGCCACTCCACCTTCATCAATAACTTGTCTTACAAAATGGTATTTAATCAAAATATGCTTTGTCTTACTGTGATAAGATGGATTTTTAGCCAAATGAATAGCACTTTGACTATCGCAGAATAGTTTCACCTTCTCCTACATCCTTTCAAACTCACCCAACAAATATTTTAACCAAATTTCCTCCTTGCAACCATGTGAAGCAGCTATATATTTTGCCTCCATAATGGATAAAGCAACAATGTTTTGAAGCTTTGACATCCAACTAACAGGTCCTCCTGCAAGAGTAAAGACATATCCTAAAGTGGATCTTCTTTTGTCCAAGTCACCTGCAAAATATGAATCGACATAAGCATAGACTAAATCACTACAACCATTATAGGTGATACAATAATTACTTGTGCCCCTAAGATACTGAAGCATCCATTTCACTGCTCTCCAATGCTCTTTACTTGTATTTTCCATGTATCTACTAACAACACCAACTGCATGTGAAATATCTGGCCTAGTAGTTACCATCACATACATCAAACTTCCTTTTGCATTAACATACGCTACATGAGACATATACTCGTTTTCTTCATCATTACTAGGACATAAACTTGAAGAAGTCTTGAAATGGGAAGCCAAAGAGATTTTTACTAGTTTCACATTATGCATTTTGAACCTTATAAGTATTTTCTCCACATACTTTTATTGTGATAACCACAACTTGTCATTTTTCCTGTCTCTATGTATCTTCATGCCCAAGATTTGTTTTGTTACTCCTAGATTCTTCATATCAAAAGTCCTATCCAGCTAAGCCTTTGACCTGTTGATTTCAACCATGTTTTTTCTTGCTACAAGCATATCGTCAACATATAACACCAAAATAATGAATATGCCATTTTCCAACTTTTTAAAGTAAACACAATGGTCATACTCACTTGTAAAATTTTGGCTCACCATGAAGGAATTAAACTTCTTGTACCATTTCTTAGGAGATTGCCTCAGGCCATACAATGACTTCTTGAGTTTGCAAACAAACATTTTATTGTGATCCTGAACAAACCCTTCTGGTTGTTACATATATATTTCCTCATCCAAATCTCCATGTAAAAATGTTGTTTTAACATCTAGTTGCTCTAACTCAAGATCCAATAAAGCAACTAGTGCTAACACAACACGAATTGAAACAAGCTTACCAACTAGTGAAAAAAATTCATGGAAATCAATACCTTCCTTTTAAGAATACCATTTTGCCACCAGTCTTGCTTTGTACCTCTCAACTTTATCATCAACACCCTTTTCCAGTTTGTAGACCTGCTTGCAACCTACAACCTTCCTTTCTTTCGGGAGTTCTACTAGGTCCCATGTTTTTTTCCTCTCTAAGGCATATATTTCTTCTTTCATTGCTACTTTCCATTTAGCACTATCATATACCTCTATTGCTTCCTGATAACAACTAGGTTCTCCATCATTAGAAATCAAAGCAACTGATGTAGCATAATCATCATAACTCTTCAGAAAATTTCTGACCCGTGTAGATCTCCGTAGAGATTGTTGTGGTATTTCCTCAATTTCCTAGAAATTTTATGTATAAGCACTCATGCATATATCGAGTTTTGTGCATAATGAAAACAAAATCTGCTTTCATACCTTCATACTCCCCACAATTATTTTACCATATAATATGCAATTCGAGGTTATCGCAACTCCTTCCAGGCATAAGTCGCAATGATAACTGGAGTATTGCCCTTATCGTTCCTACAGGATGTCATTGGGAGCGATGTTCCTGAGTTATCGCTCATGTCGAAGGGATCAATGAGTGATGATCTCCTGAATTGTCAAGATTGAAAGTCTAAGACCATTTATCGCTCCTCCAACAAGCCTCATGGAGCGATAGGCAAAAAATTATCGCCCCAACAGCAACGAATCCAACACACGACACACAGATTGAGCTCCACTCGCAAGTTCAGTAGGAACTCGCCCTCACAATGTGGAATTGGTTGCTCTTTCTGTCCTTAGCATGCCAGATCTCACCAGGGTCGGCTCACTTGCTCTGATACCACTTGTTGGGAAGCGGAAGCATAAATTGAACAAGATTAAATGGTAGAAAAATTACAAGACAAAACAACAATCACACAATTTGTAATGTCCCCAAGGCCGAGCCCAGTTGTAAATCTGATGTATGAAATGAATTGTAAATATGTGTTATAGGCTGGTGAGCCAAGTTTGTATAAGCCGGTGGGCTTATGTGATTGTTAGGCCAGAGATCCTAAGGATTGGAGGCCAAGGCCCTGATTTTGTACTTGTATGTATGCAGAACATTTAATAAAGTTGTAAACATCGTCAGGTGCAAACCGACCACGATGAATGAGTGAAGGGGGACTGAGCTTCCACAGAGAAGGCAAGGGATTAGGGGCTGGAAGGTGGGAAAAGGGGCTAAGTGTTTAGCCTAGGGGGTTTAAACCTGGGAATAATATTTTAATATTATTCCAAAAAGACATGTGCATTTTATGTTTTATCCTAAGTTTCTAGCAAGGGGAGGAAGTACAAGGGTGATGCGTGTTGGTGGAACGCATGCAGTTCCATGGGTGACAAGTGTCAACCCTGGCGCATGCGAATAAAACGGCGAGGATGAGTCGTGAGAAGGGTTCCTCCTCCATTCTACCTGACTGCCTGAACGCGTACGGAGCCCTGGATAGTACGACCAACCCGACCCCTGCAGAGAAATCCTCGTGCGTTCCTGAGAGTCGAAAATCCCGTGTTGACTTTCATAGTCCATGTGCATCCTATGTCCGACTGATTGAACCCGTGCGTGGAGGCTCTGTACCGAAGCCGTGACCCTGAACCATTCCGCCATTGTTGAACCAGTTGGAAAGCCTGTGTTTGGCTTTGTAAATCCGTGTACACCTCTATTCTGTGAGCCGAGAAGCCTGTGTTTGTTTCTGAAGAGCCGGTTTCACCTCCATTCTGAGCTGTGGAGTCTGTGTTGACCCCTGCGGGAATTACTCATCATGCATTCTCGTGAACCATCACTGTGAGGCCTCGAGCCATTGCTGAGCCTGTTTGAGAGGCTATGTTTGTATTCCCGGTTGGCTAAGGTAACCACGCAGAGCTGGACTGCGCATGGCTTGATGGCCAGCGCGAGTTGTGATTGAGCCTATGTGTGATCTCTCTAGGTGAGGGAGGTGGTTGTTGTTGGAAGAGGTTTCTTCCAAAGAGTGTCCAGCACCAGCTTCGGGCTCTGAGACTTCCTGATCCGGCCTGTTGCCGAGACCTAGAGAGGGAGGTTAGCACCGATGGATTGTGCTTGTGAAGGTGTATACTCCCGGGCGGAACAGGCATGTGGGGAATGAGAGTCTGGTAGTAGTGGGCGTAAGATGGCATCTTGGGAAGAATCCTTCCAGATTTTTTGTGATGTTTTTCCCTGTAACCTCAGCCTAGCCTAGGATTCCTTGCCTTGGGGTGGAGCTTAGTCCCAGCTCGGGGGTGACCCACTGCTGAGCTGATGAACAGTGCGGTCTAAGGCTGGGAGGTTCGTGGAAGGCCTGCACTTGGTTGGTGGATTCTACCACTGTTAAAAGATAAGTATTTGATTATGCTTTAATCATGTTTTGCATGACTCCATTGCTTATGTTATCATGATTTTCACTGTGTATATGAATTAATATGAAACGCTATTGATTGTTAATTATAGCAGTAAATAATATGTTGTACTCTGAGCTTAAATGTGTTTATTTGTTTAAATGCATGTGGATTATATAATACATGTATGAGTTATGTACAAAGTGGTGTTATAGATTTCTTTTAAGAGCGTTTAAGCCTTGGTAGCCAGAAAAGGTGCGCTACAGTTTGGTATCAGAGCCAAGGTTTCGACACTGAGCCTAGATGGGCTAGTTGAGCGGTCTTTGGACCGAGAGTGCGAGGGAAATTGGGTATGGAAGGCCAATTTCGGACCTTGGTTTGCTCCGAAGTGTCAAGGAGTTACTTGACGAGTTTTTAAGCTCAGGAGGTTTAGCGACGTGTGAAACCGCAAATGGTGTGGTCTATGGCCACGGGGAGATAGGTCTCCACACCAATAGTGTTAGAACCTTAGGATCTGCTCGGGAGGGAAGGTGAACCCTCGTGACTGTCAGATCTGGGGAGTGTGCGCAAGGTTTAAATCCCTTTTGAATTGCACAGGAGTGTGGGAATCGCGGTACGCGAACTCCCAAAAACCCAAAAAAACAAAAACGAGAAGATCTACACCGTAGATCGTAGGAAGGTAGTTGACCGTCCGATTCGGCGGAGGAGTAAACCGTAGATTTCGGGATTTCGGCAGATGGAAGTTCGAGATGTGGGGTGCACGAACTCCCGATGCCCGAAATGCTGAAAAGATCTGAGGAGGGGATCTGACCATTGGAATCCTTGCTTGGAATGGACATGGGCGCATGAATGTGTACCACGTGCCAGTGAGTCGAGAATACAGGCGAGAGAGTTGGGACCTAAAGACGTCACCGAAGGTGACGTTGACCCTCCTGAATGTACCACGTGCCACTGTGGTGAAGGGCGACAGCTGTGTTGTGGGCCCGGAGAATAAAGTAATTCGCGATTTTGGAATTCACAAAGGAGGAGCACGAAGGCTCAACACTCCAACTCGCGAAGTCGCGAGTTGGCGAAGAAGTGCTAGCACTTAGCCCTAGCCTACGATCATGCGTAGCAGGCGCTAACGAGGAGGGAGCCATACCCGTATCGCATCTCGGGTATCGGTGTTTGGAGGAAATGAGTCGAGGGTCTTCGACTCACGAACTCGCGAGATCACGAGCTGCGAAAGGGTGACTTTGGTTACGAAGATTTAACTATAGGATCTTCGTGGACCGAGATTTCGAAGTTTCGAAGTCCCGGAATTGCAGAGCCGAACGAGAGCTCAGAAAACTTATTTGAATCGAAACGTCTTTTGTTCCTGTTCGTATTGGCTTATAAATGTTGTGGATTGTTCGTGAAGTTTTAATGGCCTGACAAACTTCTAATTGAATTGCACAGTGCATGTGCAGAGTTCAACGAGAGTCAGAATTTCAGTTAACCAACGCAGAGTATGGAGTGGGAAAAGGTGCAGATTGCCCCCGAAACAGAGGACGAACGAGAAGGAAAGGATGTCAATGTGGAAGTGGAAGGATCGAACTCCAATGGGCACGGAAAAGAGATGGATAAGGAAGAACATATGATGAAACTCATCGAAAGATTGCAGAAAGATGCCCAGGCTCGCCTAGTTGATAGCCGAAAGCTCATGAAAATCAGGGATCGGCAGGGTGAATTCAACTTTAAAATGTTGAAGAGCCTAGAAAGAATAGAAAAGAAATTGGAAAAAGAGAGTGACACAAGCAGATCAAGAAGTGTCAGAACCCTTGAGAGGAGAAGAAGATCGAGGAGTGGTAGCAGACATTACCGTCTCTTCCCGAAGCATTCTGGTAAGGAAACACACAGTAGTTCAAGCCCGTCCCCTACCAGAAAGCACCGAAAATCTGGAAAGGATAAATTGAAAGGGGAGATGAACAAGATTAAGCCTCCAACATTCGATGGAGAACATAAAAAGGAGGAAGATGCCGAGACATGGTTGCTTGGCATGAGGAAATATTTCCAACTGCAGAATTATTCCGCCCATGCAGAAGGAAGAATTGCAATGTATCAACTAAAAGGAAAAGCATCCATGTGGTGGGATCAATTTGTGCAGGTGCAACACATCAAAGAGAAAGAGGTCACTTAGAAGGAATTTAAGAGGTATTTCGGGAAGAAATACCTGACTAAAAGGTACTATGACAGAAAGATGAAGGAGTTCTTTGAACTCAAGTTGGGCAGCATGACCATTGATGAGTATGAACGAAGTTTTCTGGAACTACTGAAGTATGTTCCATTCATCAAAGACGAGGCTGTCAAAATTCAGAGGTATCTGAGTGGACTGCCACCTTCCATTGGTGACAAGATTCAATATGACGATCCTAAGACCATGGAAGAAACTATAAGAAGGGAGAAATGCTTATACGAACAGCAAAGAGAAAAGCCTACCTTTCGGAAGGCTTGGGATGACCAGAAGAGGTTTAAGAAAGAACAGAGGAAGAAGGGAAACAAGCCTTCCTTTTTCAGAAACAGTCTTCAGGGACAGCCATCGTTTAGAGAGTCGAGAATGACTGAAGAGGGAGCACAAAGACAGAGACAGACACCCATTCAGTGTTGGGGTTGTAAAGGAAACCACAAGTACAAAGATTGTCCCCATAAAAATGGTAAAGCGAGAACTGTTCATTCTGTTCAGCAAGATGAAACAGTGGAGGATATGGGCAACAAGATGTCGAGGATCTACGCGGCCTTGGACAACAAGCAAGCAGAATTTCAATCGCACATGATTGAAGTGGAAGGTATGATTAACAACCGACCACTAATTATTTTAATTGATTCAGGGGCTAGCCATAGTTATGTAGATCCTAGAGTGGTGGACAGTTTCCATCTAACGAGAAGCAAACATGAAAAGCCTTGGCTAGTGAAGTTGGCCACAGGAACCAAAAGGAAGGTCACTGAATTGGTTAAGTCTTGTTC
Source organism: Picea engelmannii (assembly GCA_009831015.1). Lineage (NCBI taxonomy): Eukaryota > Viridiplantae > Streptophyta > Pinopsida > Pinales > Pinaceae > Picea > Picea engelmannii. Next base: position 33,551 of record ML800686.1, read on the forward strand.
AGTAGACATGAAAGGAATGAGCATTAAGGCTGAATTGAACATTCTGCCTTTAGGCTCATATGATTGCTTAATTGGGATGGACTGGTTGGACCAGCACCATGCCCTTCTGGACTGCTGTAACAAGAGGTTTACATGCCTGAACGAAGAGGGAAATCAGGTAACAGTCCAAGGAATTCCCAGAGTCGTGGCTGTTAGGGAAATCTCAGCCATGCAACTGAAGAAATGTTACCGGAAAGGCTGTCAATTATTTGCAACTCGGGTGGAAGAATCATCTCGAGATGTAGTCTCGAATCTGGAAGACCACGAGGTACTCAAAGAGTTTAAGGACGTATTTTAGGAGGTACCTGGACTACCTCTGAAGAGGGACATCGATTTTTCTATAAATTTGATGTCGGGAGCAGCTCCAGTTTCGAAGGCTCCTTATAGAATGAGTACGCCAGAGCTGAAGGAGTTGTAATTGCAGCTCAAAGAGCTACTAAAGAAGGGATACATTCGCCCCAACGTGTCACCTTGGGGATCCCTGGTCCTATTCGTGAAGAAGAAAGATGGGACGTTGAGGCTGTGCATTGATTTCCGGCAGTTGAATAAGGTAATTGTCAAGAACAAGTATCCTCTGCCAAGGATTGATGATCTTTTTGATCAGTTGAAGGATGCAAAAATATTTTCAAAAATAGATCTTAGATCTGGATATCACCAAGTGAGAATAAATGATGAGGACATTAGCAAGACTGCCTTTAGAACAAGGTACGGTCATTATGAATTCACAGTGGTGTCGTTTGGACTGACAAATGCACCTATTGTTTTCATGTGCTTAATGAATGGAGTATTCAGAGATTATTTGGACAAGTTTGTCATAGTCTTCCTGGACGATATCTTGGTGTATTCCAAGACAGAGGAAGAACATGAGGAACACCTGAGAATGGTGTTGCAGGTGTTGAGAGAACACCAGCTGTACGCAAAACTGAGCAAGTGCTCATTTTATCAAAGGCAGATTCAGTACTTAGGGCACATTATATCAAAGGAAGGGATCGTTGTGGATCTTGAAAAGGTTGAGGCCATTTGAGAATGGTCAGCGCCAAGGAATGTGGTGGAAGTTAGATCTTTTATGGGTCTGGCAGGCTACTATAGAAGGTTTATAGCCGGATTCTCAAAGATAGCTCACCCTATCACTTCCTTGCAAAGGAAGGAGAAGAAGTTCCAATGGACTGAAGAATGTGAGAGCAGCTTCCAGCGATTGAAACAACTGTTAACCAGTGCTCCAATCCTGAAGATTGTAGATCCAAATAAGGATTACATAGTGTGCACAGATGCGTGTAAGGAAGGGTTGGGAGGAGTTCTCAGCCAAGAGGGATTTGTAGTTTGTTATGAGTCCCGAAAATTGAAGGAGCATGAGAGGAATTATGCCACTCACGATTTAG
>ML800686.1:49321-64796 GCA_009831015.1 Picea engelmannii
AAGCATAAGAACAAGAAGAAGCAAGTAAGCTAGAGATTGATTGGAGAACTTGTGCAAGACTGTATGGAGGATTGAAGCTACAGCAGCAAGATACAACAAGTAATCATATGTGGTTGAACTTCTTCATGCATGAGCAAGTGTGTATGTCAGAGCTAGGAGCCATCGAAAGGAGATCTACAACATCAAGGCTCAGGTTGTATATTTCTCTTTCAGATTAATATAATACATGAATATGTCATTTTCCCATAATGATGATGTCATCTTATTACATGATTCCTTGATCACATGTATAGATTCGGTATTGAATATATTAATGCCTTTGTTGTGATTGGTTTGTGTTGTTGTGATTGGAATAACACAAGAGCATCGGAGCAGAGCAAGGAACAACAGAGATTAAAGGGGAGCGTTCATAAGGTATGTCCACCATCCATTTCTCTTAGTTCATTCAATATCTAGATCTAGGGAAAGAGTAGTATTCTGTCACGGTTTGTTCCAGATCCAGGTGGATCTGGGGAGATTGGTTTGTGTCTGCACTCACGAATTTATCCTAAAACAATCTTATCCCCGTCAAATAGTTAGTGCATGTTGTCAACCTTTAAGTTGTTTTCATATTGACTGTGGATATCCTTGTAGGTTGCACATTCCATGACAAAGTGCCACTCTATCTCCACCACACCCTTACTACAAAATATGCAAGTTATTTCCTCCCAAACTTCATTGGGTATGATATTAAGTTTAATCATTATAATTGAAAAGTAAAGAAAATAAAAGTAAATTAATAAAATCAAAAACTAAGGTGTTGACTAGAGGAAAACCAAAAACTTAAGAAAAATAAAAATAAAGAGTTAAAAGCATTTTTTTTGGTATGATATTAGGTTTAATCATTATAATTGAAAAGTAAAAATAAGAGCGAATTAATAAATTAAAAACTATGGATAAAAAACTTTAAAAGAATAAAAAAGAGAGATAGATATTAAAAATAAAATTGAAAATTGTGTGTTCGATGGATTAGAATGTTATATTGTCTATGTGTGCCGTCAAAATATGTTTTTCTTAGAAGGTGGTCAAATTTATTATAACTTACTTGTCAATTGAAGGATAGTGATTATTTTCCACTATCCAAGAATGCAAGTTGATTTATCACCATTATTCAAAGAAAAGCACACCATGCCACTTGAAATGACCCATTGGTGTTGTCGAGGTCTATAGGTCTTGGGTCTTTGACATTTTCCTTGTGTCCAAGGAAAACAAGTTTTTAGCCAATCAAAAGCAGTTTTAGGTGTTATTTCAGGACCAAAAGGTGGTTTCAACCTACATAATATCCACAAGAAAGTCAATTTCCCTTGTGGTCATCACTAATGTTAGCTCCAACCATCAAAATATGTTACAAACATAGCATGTGCATTAAATATAATAGCTCCATATGAATTATTTTCTGGTTTTTAATTTGTTGTGCAAGGCACTAATATTGTTGAAAGATCTCATTTTGTGATGCTTAAAAAATATTCCAAGGTGTATAGAACAAAAACCCAGGCCTAGAGGGTATATAAAACTATTGTAATCAATCATGATTATACCTTTGTATTGTTGAACTCATCCACGCTCATTAACATCGTCTACATGATATATTGACTTTAGGTAATAACAAGCCTCTTGTCAAAATTTTGGAATTCTTTTAATGTAATTTTGAAATTTCACCTCACACCAGAGGTTGCCTTGATCCAAACCCCTATGAATTTTCAGCATTATATTAATATGAAATATAAATGACAACAACAAACAACATAAAATATTTCAATTCACTTCAACCCCAATCTACTATGCAATTCAAGAGAAAGGACATTAAACATATGCTAACAAGTTTTATCCCTTAGGGCACACTTTCCAAGCATAAAATCGGATCTAGAGTGAGTGTAATTAATGTGGATTTACAATAGTAAATTTTCCATATTATTTTATATATTAATGTTAAATCACTTAACAAAACCTATGTCAAATTGGCACGAAAAATCTAGTTTTGAAAATTACCAAACCAAGAAGATAATTAATGTTGAAAATTAAATCTACAATTGAAACAATTTTGGACAACTAGAAACCTTGTGTGTGTGTGTGTAAAGATGAAGTATATGTACATACCATAGTTTCATCCCAAGGCTAGTACAACCCTTTATCTCTCCAAAAAATTAGCTAGGGAAAACCATAAAAAACCCTAGCTTCACAAAAGATATGCCACAAACTAGTATCACATTAGCAAGATTTTGTGGCTCCAAGCAAGACGATCATCTTTTCTCTTCAATGAGTACCACCTAAGGTTTAATCACAAAACCCTAATATACAAGTCTCCAAGTACTCCAAGAAACCCTAGTGCCTCCAAGACAAGAGAGATAATGTACAAAGAAGAAAACCCAAGAGAGAGATCAAAACACTCTTATCACCACATTCTTTGTAGCTTTTCATGACCCCAATGCTCCGTCTTTAAACAAAAGATGAACAACAATGAGTAACTGAAGGAAAGGACCATCTCCTTCTTCTATATATATTATAAGTAGGGGAGGCCAACAATACACCAATAGGCCTAAACCTTTACAAGCAACCTACTACAAACCACTAGGCCCACACATGTGAAGCGCTACACTCCAAGGGTACACATGTCAAGATCCATGGTGATGTCACTACATAAGATGTATTGATGATCCTCCAATGAAATCCCACCTAGACTCCATCACTCTTCCTAAGCCATGTGCTCCTCTAATTTCACTCCACCTACATGATCATTATCACAACCCAAGCATCCCCAAGTCAACTCCAAGCCTCCATACAAACATCCAAGCCACCCAATGCCATCTAAGGCTCCACACCCCCCTCCAAAATGTCCAACACTCCTACTCCATTGGAAGGCAGCCTCCAAGCAAATAACATGTTGTCACAAGGTATGCAACACTCCAAAGAATAAATCCAAATAAGCATTCAATCAAGGTCTAGTAAATCAAAAGCATGCCACCTCCACATATGCATGTCCATCACCGACCAACCAAGGTCTCAACCACACAACACATACCTCATATCAAGTGGTCCCAAACTCCAAGGGTTAAGTGCCCTCCTTCGGGTGCCCAACACTCCTCCTAAGGTAGCTACTTCTCATATTCGACCAATCAACAACTCAATTATGTGCACCCAATGGGTTAGTCAACAAGTTGACTAGGATATTAACCTCCTAAGCTGGGGTGCAATATCATCACTCTAACCAAGGTCAAGTATCCACCCGAACTAAGCCATCCATGAGTCTAGGAAGCATTTCCAAGGGGATAGGAGACATGACACTCTCCTAGCAAGGTGAAAACATTGTTAGGAGTAACCCCAAAATATAACACTTCCCCTCAATCAACTAGAAACTATATATTTCATGTATATCCATAAGATCTCTTGAGAGAGAATGTATAGCTAAAAATTTAAGGAGTGGACATATCCATTCATCATTATGCAAATATTAGTTCTATAGCAAGTAGTACATGTCATACATTGTGTTTAGAGGAGTAATAGTGCATACAAGGCACAAGCTTCCATTATAAATGAAAGAACAAAGTGTTAGAATTTATTTGTTATTATTTTGTGTTCTTCTTAGTGTGACTATTGACAACAAAAATAAAATGCATCCACATCAAAAGTGTTCACTGAGATATGTACATGAGAAACTCCTCTCAAACTAAAAAAAAATACTCCAAAATATGTAAATCGATAACATAGAGATACCACTATGTGCGCATGCAAATCATTACATTGTTCATTCTCTATATTGGTCATTGGAAGGTGCAAAATGGTTGTCTAATGCAATTGATATCCTACCTCCCCCTTTCTGGAAAGTAACATGATTGCTATTTTTCTCAACAAGAAGTCATTTTCCCAAATGTCATTCATTGGTTGTTGGGCAATTGGGGCTTTTTGGTGTTAAAGACATGTTCTTTTTTTGTTTAAGATTCCATTTATGTAGTTATATTCACAAAAACACAGTAACCTCTTCCATGAGCTTTGGTTTTTCGTGTATATTGGTTCATTATTGAATGTACAAATGTACCCTACAATTTCAGTGTATGGTCATGATTTTCAAGTGGAGAGAGATTATTGTGAAAAACAAACATGTGATTGTGGAGTGCCAATTGTGTTTCATCAAACAAATCATGCAATTGAAGAAATACAACCTAATAGAAAGACAAATTAATTATGTCAGCAACCTTCAAGAGATTATTAAGTTGGACTATACGTCTTTCAAATGTGTGATTTTAAAAAGAAAATGGTTTGATATATATGGGACCAAGATAGTGAATTAAATGATATTGACACAAAGAAATTGGGCATCCCAAGACCATAATTGCTTCCAAAATATGATGAGCAAGGTTTCTTTCACCCCTATGTATATAATTAAAATTGTTGGTTTGTTATTTCTTGTACACCCAGAGGAAAAATGGTTTTTGAAAAGCTACTTCTTGAAATTGTTACACAAGTAAAAAAGAGGATAATATAAATGAAAGAGATGAAGTAAATGTGGGTTACCTAGTAGAATTAGGAGGGTAATCATGTTATGTAAATTTTGGTTATGAATGTGAAATTATGGTGGTTTGTGGCCATTTTTTTGATGGTACACTACTAATATAAATTATAGTGGTATATCTTGTTATGGCTAGTATTTAGCCAATGTAAGATTTTTGTTATAACAAGGAATGACAATTGTTGTTTTATGTTATTGTCTTTATTGTGTTTAGTAAATGCATAATTCAAAAGTGGCTTCATCCCATTCAATTATTTGATACTTTATTTTATTTAATAAAAAATAACTAAATTAATTTATGGGGAAAGGAGGGAGCTCATGAGAAAATCCTAAGGCAAGGAGATATGGAGGATGAGTTAGTGGGTTATATGGAGGACAAATAAGAAGCATTCCAAAAGTCTATTTTTGTTTCAAGGGAAGAATTGGTGGGGATTTGGAACGGAATTAAGGTTTTCTATGAAGACATTAGGAGGGAGGGGGGCTTAGTCTCTTGGAAAAATTTAGAAAAACTATCCAAAAATATGAAACCCCAAAAGATGAGGCCACAAGTTCCATAGGTGTCAGAAGTGGTAGGGCCACAGAACTATTGTAAAATCAAGCCTATGGAGATTCTATGTTAAAAGGACGATCTCAAAATATCAAGTTGGAAAGGAAAATGATGGATTACTAAAAGTTGGACAAGAAGAACCTTTGGCATTGACAACCACAAATGATGGCATACTAAAAATTGGGCAAGAAGAACCTTTATGGTTTTCAATGCCAGGTGGACTATGCCATAGTTTCAAGGACTAGGTCACTCAATATAATCAATAGAAAATGTGGTTGGAGAGTTGAAGTTGGAGGAACAATGAAGATGAGAAGGAGTAGATTGAGGAAAGAGCCTTAACAAGAACCAAGGGAAGGGGAAGAAACATAGTGGAAAGAGGGTAAAAACAAAAGGAGATAAGGTAAGGTTGGTAGTAGGAGAGAGCTTAGGGATTGAATGAGTGATGGGGTTGATGAATAAAGCCATAATTGGTAGATTGTAGGCACATTTGAGACCAAAGTTCCATTGTACAAATGGATAGATCATGAGTGGTTTGAATTACTTAGTTACAATCTGGTCTACCATTTCCTAGTTTATGGTTTGCTAGCTTTTGAATTTTGGTGAAGGAGATGTTGAGATGATCATAGGAAAAAAATGGTATAGGGGGAGAGTCCTATATGGACATTAGAAGATGGAATATTGGGTTCAATCCATGGAAGAAATTAATATAGTCACGACCTATTTGGATTAAGATGCAAGGTTACCAATCAACTTATGGAAGATTGACATATTAAAAGTAGTGCAAGGCAATTTGGGGAAATTCATAGATGTTGAAGATAATTTAGAAAGGTGGACAAAAGAGTGATCAAAATCCTTGTATAAATATATATTCGAGAGGGTTTACTAGAGGAAATTGAAATAGTCTAGGGAGATTGGACTTATACTCAATATATGGACTACTAAAAACATATCCTTTCAATGCATTAACTAGAAAGAAGCAGGGTATTTTTGGAGAAATTGCCTCGAACATAATAGAAGAAAGATGTAGAGGAAGAAGAAATATGCATCAACAGTCTCAAAGGAATCCTAGGGCTTATCAAGTAAAGAATTAGGAGGGGGAAGGAAATTGGGGATTTGGTATCAATAGAGGGGATCAAACAACAAATAGAAAAGGAAGAGGCATCATGGAATAGGGATTCTTAAAAATGAGAAGCCCATAAAAAATCAAAATTAGAAGCTACACCAAAAGGTACGAAAATAAATTATATTTATTATCTTTCTCTATCTACTAAGGAACATAGTAAGGGTGAGGAGTTAAGTTCAATGAATCCTTTTAAGGAGGAATCCCTTGTAGGAATTAAAAACCCTCAACTAACCCATAGTGGTGGTAGAGCACCCTCTAAATAGGGAGAAGTGAGGGAATTTCCTAGTCAAATAGAAGAAACATACAATTTTCAAAGGATAGACCCATAAGCGATATTAGATAGAAATTTAAGGAAGGATCGAGGATTGGGTTTAGAAGAATATGAAAACATGGCCACAAGGGACAAAGTAAGGCCAAGGAAAGATAAAATCCAAAAATAATATTTAGGGAATGAAGGAGGCTTGGTCATTGATATAGATCCAATCTAGAAGCTAGAATCGTCGTATACAACCAATAGGGGAAAGGTTCTATTTGGTAGGAACAACTGAAGCAATTTAAGCACATTGATGATAGGAGGATTTCTTGGAAGCAATTAAAGAAGTATTTCCAACAAGGATATTGTTTTAAAAACTACTATAACAAGTAGATGTGGGAATGTTTTGAACTCAAGTTGAGAAATATGACCATGGAAGAATATGAGAAGAAGTTTCTAGAGTTTTTGAGGTATGTTAGCTATATTAAATATGAGAAGGAAAATATACATAGGTTCCTAAGTGGGTTTCCTACATTTTACAAATATAAAATTTAGTTTCATGAACCTAAGACTCTTGAAGAGACAATCCAAAGGCCAAATACTTGTATGACCATAGCAAAGTCAGAGCAGATTTTGAAAAAGTGAGAGAGAGATAAGAAAAAGGACAAACAATATCAGAGAAAGAAAGGATTCTGACCTCCTTCTTCAAGAGAATTCCTAATACATATCAACAAAGCTATGCAACTCAGAGTGGATCTAATATGGAAAAATTATTGGGAAAAGGAGGAAAGCAACCAATAAAATGTTAGGGATGTGAAGGAGACCATTTGTATAGAGATTTTCCTCATAAAGAAGGAAAAATGAGGAATGTGCACAACATATAGAAGGTGACTATAGTGGAATATGTGGGCAGGAACATCCCAATCATATATGTCACCCTAAAAAATCAATAGGAAAACCATTAGTCAAACATGATTGAGGTTGAAGGTAAGAATGTCAATCAACATATTGCAATTTTAATTGATTCAAAAGAAATTCATAGTTAGATAGCCCCCAATTTGGTTGAAATGTTTCATTTGAAAATAAGTAAGCATGAGATATCATGGTTGGTTCAATTGACTACTAAAACTAAAAGAAAAATTAATGAGATTGTCAAAGGCTACCCATTAGATATGGATGGTGTCAGCATTGTTGCATACCTAAACATAATACCACTTGGTTCATATGACATTTTTATTGGAATGGACTGGTTGGATGCACATCATGTTGTCCTGGATTTTCATAATAAGACTTTCACTTATCTTAATGAAGAAGGGAAGTAGAGAATAGTGAAAGGCATTCCCATACCCATTTCTATAAGGGATATTCCATGTTTACAGCGAAAGATATGCTTCAGTAAAGGGTGCCAATTGTATGTAACTCATGTGGAAGATCCAGGAAAGTGCATAATCCTAAATCTTGAGGAATTTCCAGTGCTACAGGAGTATGCAAATGTATTTGGGGAAATATTGGGTTTACCAACAAAAATAGATATTGATTTCTCTATTAATTTGATGCCTAGAGCCACTTTAGTATCTAAGACTCCATACAAAATGAGTACACCCAAATTGAAGGAGTTGCAAATGCAATTAGAAGAATTGTTAAAGAAAGGGTATATGTGACCAAGTGTCTCTCCTTAGGGAGCACCAATACTCTTTGTAAATAAGAAATACAAGACTTTACAACTATGCATTGATTTTAGACAGTTGAACAAGGTCACTATGAGAAATAAATATCCTCTACCAAGAATTGATGACCTATTTGATCAACTGAGAGGAGAAAATATTTTTTTGAAGATATATTTGAGGTTGGGATACCATCAAATAAGGATAAAGGATGAAGACATTAGTAAGATAACTTTCATAACTAGGTATAGACACTATGAATTTTGTAGTGGTGTCATTTGGACTGATCAATGCACCAATTACCTTCATGTGCTTAAAGAATGGAATATTTAGAAATTGATTGGATAATTTTATCAATGTATTCCTAGATGGAATTCTTATTTATTCAAAGTCATAGGAGGATCTTGAAGAGCACTTAATGTTAGTACTACAAGTACGAAGAGAGATCAACTCTATGCTAAGTTAAGCAAGTGTTCCTATTATCAGAGGCAAGTTCATTACTTGGGACACATCATCTCTAAAGAAGGAATAGTATCAATACTGAGAAGATTAAAGTTATTAATGGATGGAATACACCTAAGAATGTAGCTAAGGTAAGATCATTCATGGGGCTTGATGGATACTACAAAATATTCATAGAAGGATTATCCAAGATTCCTCATCCTACTACATCTTTAGAGAAGAAGAGGATTAAATTTGAATGGACACCAAAGTGTCAAGAAAGATTTCAGATGTTAAAGGAGTTTCTTACTAGTGCACCCTGTTAGCGATTATTTTTGTCTTAGGCACAAAAGAACCCAGGTCTGCAGAATGACCGGGAAACACCCAAGTGCAGCAGCGGAAGGACCAACTTTTCGGTTAAGAGTCAGGCAAGCGGGCAAGGTTTTAATGTCTATAGTCGAGATCCGTCCACGAAGCAGATCAACAGTCATCGGGATCTCGGGGTTACCAAGTTACCCGGCATATAGCGCCAAAAAAAAGCCCTTATATTTCAAGGCTAAATCTGGGTCGTCCGATCCAGTGACGTGTGGCACAGGATCCGGCCGCATCGGCATTTCGGCGTTCGGGAGTTCATGGGGTGAGAGTTTCGTGTTGTTCAAACATCGCGAAACCCTGAACCCCGATAGCGCCGAAAGCATAGAAGTTGGGGGCCCGCAACTTCACGAAGCATTTTCAGTCGTCCATCCAGAGGGGACACTTCGAAGCAAGTAGTGCCATCTCGGCATATCGCTCATCGCGATTTCTATCAGCAAAGGTTAACCCTTTCATATTCGCGAACGCCGAAAGCATATGGTCACGACCCATGGTCACTTGGGGAGAGGAAAGAGCTACATAAAGAAGGCCAAGACGTCGAGTTCAATTGCAGGGGGGATCATCACGATCTCTAGGCGCCATCAGACCCGACTTTCATACTGTTTCTAGTATTGAAGTAATTGAAGACAAGGGTAGGTGGTTGAAACCTCCTTTCGTTCATTAAATGAGAGGAATGGAGGGTCTAGCGGGCCACCTGTTCGCAGAGGACCTGTGTATCGATTCCCTCAACGAGGTCATGCCGAAGTCCTTGACTCGACAGAGAAGCCTGCGCACGCTAGCCGAGCACTTCATGGCTCAGCTACCCTCCTTACAAGAGCCATGCGTAGTTAAGGTGGCATTTAAAGAAAGATATCAGTACGAGTTTGACTGAAGGGACATCAAGACTAGAGTGACTGGGCACGCCTCTGTGAGGTGAATTTTTCTGAGTATATAGACTCAGTTTTTGTAATTTGAGAGGATGGATGGTTGAGCAGAGCTCCCAGTTGTAAAATCTTGAATGAAGCATTGTGCTATAGTTATTTCTGGACTTTTGAGACTTCTTGCCTGATGAATGTCAGTTTCCTTTCATATCTTTGTTTATATTGTATTAGAGCATCTCAGAATTGGAGGATCCAGTCGAGTGTGATTGTCATAGGATGATGTAGGTTGGATCACTGTGATAGTCATTCTGTTCTAATCGACCTCTGTAAAATTCTCCTCGCTGAGCGACTTGGAATTGGAGGATCCAGTCAAGTTTTCCTCTCAGTTTCCCGAAGCCCTGAACCAGGAGGATCTTGCGTTCARAGTTTTTCCCCCACAGACCGTCGAAATACCTGTTGCCTGAGGTAGTTTGTTCACTCTTCTCCTAAGTCTTCCACCTGCGCATCTTTAAATCAACCCCCTGACTGAAGTTAGATCAAGACCTCAATTGTTCCATGCATGCCAAACCCAGTCTCTGAATTTGAGTGATACCTCCCTGAGTTTTTACCCATCTGATCATCCCATTTATCAAACCGTGACATAAAAACTTATGGGCGTTGGGCTCTGCTTCTGCAAGCAATCCAGGAGCGACTTCCGACGCTAACATTTATGGCGTCGTTGCCGGGGACGAAGTTGAAGATTTTCCCTAGGATTGAACGACATTGAGCCTCTGATTCCGAAGGTGCATCAGACATCAGAGCCCTTAAAGATTGCTACTGTGCACCTGGCGACTCCACTGTGGCGACTCCATTGTTTCCACATCACTGTTTCAGCTGTGACTACTGTCAGCACACCTGAAAGTTGACCCTAGAGAGCTTTCTCGAGAAGGTTTCAGCAGCTACTTTCTCAGCCTGAGAAGCTTCCTGGGGTAACGACAATGTTAAGATCTGGCCTTTGATGGTGAACAAGGACTAGACACATTTGAAGTTGCGCATCTTTCACCTGGCGACTCCATGATTCAAAGATCAATTGGCGACTCCACTGGTTCGATATGGATAAAATCCTTGCTCCCAGGTTTGCTCCTTTTAATTTTTCTGCTATTCCTGGTTTTCCTAATGTTGTCCCCTCTCCGAATGAATGGGGCGATTATTTGCCCATATTTGGAAAACGTGAAGAGGACAACCCTGCTCAGCACCTCGGTGAGTTTCATGAACTCATGCGTCAGTGGGAGATACATCATGAGGATGTATTACTTAAGATGTTCATGTTCTCGTTAGCAGGGGATTCATGTAAATGGTATTATTCTTTACCCCCTGCTAGCATTTCTTCACTCTCAGAGTTTCATGCAGCTTTCATCGCCTATTGTCAGGAGTTGTATCCCTCCGAGTTAATTTGTCGTAACTGTGGTGAGGGATACCACAACTCTGTACAAAATGAACCTATTTCTAACATAGGCTGTGAGGATAATCCTGACGACCTGGATCAGAAATCATTCTTGTCTCCTCCCCATTCATCTGCATCAGAGGAGTGTTATGGAAGTGGTGAAGATCCCAGGGAGGAAGAAGACACCCTGAGTGAGCTGAGGGAACAGGTGAAGTATCTCTCTGTTCAATTAGAAAGGTTGAAATCTGAAGACTGTGCAGAGGATTTTCCAGCCTGGGAGGAAGAAGATGACCTGAGTGAACTAGTGAAGCAGGCGATATCCCCCACTCCCCAATGTGAAAAATTGGAATCTGAAGATAGCGAAGAGGATTTTCCAGTCTTCGAGGCAGATGATCTAAGTAGCTCTTTTGAAGAGATTATTGAAGATTTCTTGGATGCGTTAGCATCTGCCCCCGATGAGCCTGTTGTCTCAGATTTAAACGAAGAAGCCATTGTGGAAGAGGATTGCTCTTTCTTCCTTCATGAGATTTCCCATGATGTATTTACATTTGGGATTGAAAAGAAGGATCGGGAGACCGTTCCCTTTTTACAAGATGGGGGAGTACACGAAGAAGACGATGAGGAACCAGAGGAACGGCTGAGCACGCATTTATTTTTCTATCCAGAGCCAGTCAGCGAGCAGCCACCACCTGAGATCAGTGAACCTACGACAGTTGTCCACTCACCTGTGCTTGTCAGAGATATTCAGCCACATGAGAATAGCTGTGTAGCAGAGGAGGTTGTTTGTCGCCAATTTCCTGGAATTCGCCACTCATTCTATGACCCCGTCGGCGAATACATGGAGTGGCATTTCCCCTATGCCTTGGAGCCTCCCTATTTCATCTCAACTCCAGCCTGTAAGGAGGAGTTGAAGAGTGTAACCGCTCTGCTGTCACGGTTACACCATCCGCTGATGATCATCGACAGAAGGAAGGAGCTTCTATCCAGGAAGTTGCTTGAATGGCTATGGTGGAAGTTTTATTTCACCTAGCCCATGTAAAATATTTTATTAGCATTAGGACTGTATATAAATAATCTCCTTTGAGCATGTATCTTTATTTTGTTGCTTTTATTTTTCGGCTTGTATTTTCAGCAGTGGGATGTTTTGAGCCTGACTCCATAGCCCAACAGCAAGGCTTTGAAGCTGCGGAATGAGTTCTTAGAGCATCGCAAGGATGACTCTATCCCCATGGAGCCTAATGTTAGTAATTATTTTTGTCTTAGGCACAAAAGCACCCAGGTCTGCAGAATGACCGAGAAACACCCAAGTGCAGCAGCGGAAGGACCAACTTTCCGGTTACGAGTCAGGCGAGCGGGAAAGGTTTTAATGTCTATAGCCGAGATCCGTCCACGAACCAGATCAACGGTCATCGGGATCTCGGGGTTACCAAGTTACCTGGCATATAGCGCCAAAAAAAATCCCTTATATTTCAAGGCTAAATCTGGGTCATCCGATCCAATGACGCGTGGCGCGGGATCCGGCAGCATCGGCGTTTCGATGTTCGGGAGTTCATGGGGTGAGAGTTTCGTTTCGTTCAAACATCGCGAAACCCGAACCCTGATAGCGTCGAAATCATAGAAGCAGGGGGCCCGCAACTTCACGAAGCATTTTCAGTCGTCCATCCAGAGGGGACACTTGGCAGCAAGTAGTGCCATCTCGGCATATCGCTCATCGTGATTTCTATCAGCAAAGGTTAACCCTTTCATATTCGCGAACTCCAAAAGCATATGGTCACGGCCCATGGTCACTTGGGGAGAGGAAAGAGCTGCATAAAGAAGGCCAAGACGTCGAGTTCAGTTGCAAGGGGGATCATCACGATCTCTAGGCGCCATCAGACCCAACTTTCATAATGTTTCTAGTATTGAAGTAATTGAAGACAAGGGTAGGTGGTTGAAACCTCCTTTCGTTCATTAAATGAGGGGAATGGAGGGTCTGGCGGGCCGCCTGTTCGCAGAGGACCTGTGTATCAATTCCCTCAACGAGGTCGTGCCGAAGTCCTTGACTCGACAGAGAAGTCTGCGCACGCTAGTTGAGCACTTCATGGCTCAGCTACCCTCCTTACAGGAGCCATGCGTAGTTAAGGTGGCATTTAAAGAAAGATATCAGTACGAGTTTGATTGAAGGGACATCAAGCCTAGAGTGACTGGGCACGCCTTTGTGAGGTGAATTTTCCTGAGTATATAGACTCAGTTTTTGTAGTTTGAGAGGATGGATGGTTGAGCAGAGCTCCCGGTTGTAAAATCTTGAATGAAGCATTGTGTTATGGTTATTTCTGGACTTTTGAGACTTCTTGCCTGATGAATGTCAGTTTCCTTTCATATCTTTGTTTATATTGTATTAGATCATCTCGGAATTGGAGGATCCAGTCGAGTGTGATTGTCATAGGATGATGTAGGTTGGATCACTGTGATAGTCATTCTGTTCTAATCGGCCTCTGTAAACTTATCCTCACTGAGCGACTTGGAATTGGAGGATCCAGTCAAGTTTTCCTCTCAGTTTCCCGAAGCCCTGAACCAGGAGGATCTTGCGTTCATAGTTTTTCCCCCACAGACCGCCGAAAGACCTGTTGCTTGAGGTAGTTTGTTCACTCTTCTCCTAAGTCTTCCACCTGCGCATCTTTAAATCAACCCCCTGACTGAAGTTAGATCAAGACCTCAATTGTTCCCTGCGTGCCAGACCCAGTCTTTGAATTTGAGTGATACCTCCCTGAGTTTTTACCCATCTGATCATCCCATTTATCAAACCGTGACATAAAAACTGATGGGCGTTGGGCTCTGCTTCTGCAAGCAATCCAGGAGCGACTTCCAACGCTAACAAACCCATTGTTAAGATTGTTAACCCAAATGAATATTTTATGGTACGTACATATGATTGCAAAGAGGGACTTGGTGGAGTTCTTACTAAGAATGGGCATGTGATTTATTATGAATCCAAGAAACTTAAACAACATGAAAAGAACTATGTCACACGTGACTTAGAACTCGCTACAATAGTTCATGTGCTAACGAAGTGGAGACATTACTTGATGGGGAGAAATTTCAAGTTAAGAATAAACCACGGTGGTTTGAAATATTGATTTGAACAATGGACTTTAAATGCCAAGAAAACAAGAAGGCTGAAATTTCTCAATGGATATGACTTTGATATTAAACATACTAGAGGGAAGGAGAAAAAGGTTGTTGATGCACGTGCAATGCATGTTGCAACCATTAGTTTGTGAAAAAATGATTTAAGGAACATAATTCATAAGGTCGTTACCTTCAATGATCAATATCTATAGATAAAACAAGGCTTACATCAAGAGAATGTACAACAAAAGTATGAGTGTTATAAGTTGGGAGATAATGACATTATTATGCATAAAAATAGAGATGTGTCCCTAATTCCTACAAATTAAGGAAGGTTGTATTAAAATAAATGCATAATGTTCCATATGTTGGACATCTTGGTTATCAAAAGACAATTGCAGTAGTAATAAGTCAATATTTTTTGCCAATGTTGAAGGAGGATGTGGTTGATTATATAGCCAATTTTGTGGGATTTTAAAGAGTAAAGGTTGAGCACAGACATCCAAGGGTTTTTCTACAACCATTACCAATTCTAGAGTGGAAATGGGAGGCTGTAACTATTGATTTTTATCACTAAGTTTCCCAAGACAACAAGGAAACATGACTAAAAATGGTAGTGGTTGAAAAATTAACCAAAGTTGCTCACTTTATTCTAGTTAAGTTGGCTCATAAGGTAGCTAATATAGAAGAAATTTACTTGAATGATATTTCCATGTTGCACGGGATACCTAGAGAAATTATTTTAAACAAAGATCCAAAGTTTACCTCAAACTTTTTGAAATGATTATTCAAGGGTTTTGGTACAAATCTAAACTTCAATTTAGCTTATCATCCAAAAACATATGGTAAAACAAAGAGATTCAATCAAAATATTGAAGGCATGTTACGAATGCATGTGATGGATAATCCATCCAAGTGGGAGGATTACATGCATTTAGTAGAATTTTCCTACAATAATAGATATCAAGCTTCACTAAAGATGAGTCCATCTGAGGCATTGTGTTAAGAACCAAATATCAATATAGCATAGAAAAACCTCAGAAAAAGTACTCAACGCCTTGAAAAAGAGATAATTTCAGATAATAAGCCTCTTCGAGGGGGCAACCTCCTTTTACCCCGCTTAAATGTTCAAGTACAAGAT
>ML800686.1:69842-101581 GCA_009831015.1 Picea engelmannii
TCCAATGAAACTAGTCCCACTCAATTTGGATACTCTAAGAAGAAGTTATGATTGTTTTACCTGGAACACCTTCTTGAGACTAGTCAATAGGACTAGTCAGATACCCTATCTTACACAAGGTGTATCTACAAATTTAAGATGACACAGAAGCTGAAATTTTTACCAAAAATACATTACTAATTTATGTAAATAGCCTCTGGAGTTCAGGGTTTGAAACATTACAGAAAAATTTTTATAGCGAAAATTCTGCAATGACTCAGTTCAGGATGATTCCAAAACCCTATCTTGTACAGGCTGTATCTACGAAAGTATAAGGCCTCAGGAGCTTAATTTTGAACCCAACATACCTTGATCCGTCTACTAAATATCCTCCAAATCGTTCCTTCTGAAAAAATGTAGAAAAAAAGTTATAGCAAAAATTCCAAGGTGTCTCAGATGTAGCAGCAAAACCCCAAGACCTTGAGCTCTGATACCATATGTTAAGAACTAAATATCAATATAGCATAGAAAAACCTCAAAAAAAATACTCAACACCTTGAAAAAGAGATAATTTCAGATAATAAGCCTCTTCGAGGGGGCAACCTCCTTTTACCCCACTTAAATGTTCAAGTACAAGATCATTCAAAATGAAAATGCCTCCTTGGTATATATAGGAGACTAGGAGGTATAATTACAACTAATGGCCTAAAGCCGACATAAATAAAATAACATTACTAATATAATATGCCCAAATTAAGGGGTAATGAGCCAATATTAGGGCTTAACACATTGTATGGTAGAAAGTTTAAAAATCTAGTTAGTTGGGACAATCCAACAGACAAAGTAGTACTTGAGCTAGAATTGCACGGAGAAATGGAAGAGCAAATGGTAAAGATCATGTAGAATTTAAAGGAAGAATAGTACAAGAAAATGACTTATGCAGATAAAGGCTGAATACCAAGGGAATTTAAAGTTGGGGAGCATGTGTTTCTAAAATTAAATCCAAAGAAATTTTCATTGAAAATGGGGAGCTACACTAAATTGGCAGGTAGATATTGTGTTCCATTTGAGATCATTTATAGGATAGGACCTATTGCACACATGCCTACCTTTCCTACTACCATAAAAGTTCATAATGTGTTTCACTTATCATCATTAACAAAGTATATGCATGATCTTAACCATGTCATTGAATGGGATTTTATTCAGGTGGAACTAGAAGGAGACTTCTAGGTATAGCCAATATGTATATTGGAAAAGAATGTCACTGTGCTTGGGAATAAATTCATAGGGTGGGTAAATGTTCAATGGACCCACTACAACCCTGAAGAAGTAATGTGGGAGCTAGAGGATGCAATGTGGAGACATATCCTCATTTGTTTTAACATTTTGATGTAAACATTATTGTATATAGTGGTGTTGTGCACCGAGGATGGTTCAAAATCTAAGGGGAGAGAAATGTAATACCCCAGTTTTGATCCCTAGACCAGTGGCTAAAATTCGAGCGATGTAATATGTAATATATTACATTGAATGATAAAATAAAAAAATGCATCACGGGCTGCAAAAGAATTGAGGCCTATGACTCCACAAGAGGGGAAAGAAAAGGGAATCAAGGGGCCAAAGAAACATAATATTATATTATTGATAAGCATATGTTCTTAACCTTTCTTAAGTAGTACTCCTTAATCCTTTGGATTGAAAAACATGCACTTTCCATGAAGATGTGGTTTCCCACTCACATGCAATGTTACCTATTCCTTTTAAGCCATGCAAGGAAGAAAGATCTTGAGGGTTTTGGGGGGTGGGGAGTTTGAATGTTTGATTGGGTAGTTTGAATTAAAAAGGAGTCTAAATTATCAAGGGGTTCAGAGTATCATTGGCTCGAGCGACCAATATGTTCAAGCTACTATTCCAATTTGAATATTCATGCTATTCAAGTTACCATTATGTGGTGGAATTCAAGTTATCAAATTTGGGAGAGCTCGAATTTCCATCATGTTGGAGAAATGAGAGAGAGTTATTCCCTGATCTAGAACAACCATAGACATACTATAAATGGGTTATTTAAAGCTACAATCATGAATTATGAGAGAATTGTGATTATATGGAATGATAATCACTACCATTGAGGAATTTGTGTACAATTGATAATCCTTGGAATCCCAACAGTGAGATTTCTTGGCTAGCCTTTGCTAGAGTGCCAAAGGGAAGTGGAACAGCCTGAGGCATTGTTGAGTAGAGAAGGGGATCCCATTCCTTGGGCTATTCAAGCTAATGGAGGAAGATGGTTGTGTATTGGGACAATTGTAGGTGTAATTATTGACTATGAACCTGGGAATTGGCATGTGTGAAGAGAACCAAATCCATCTGTAACACCCCATATCTTGGACTTAGGTAGTTAGAACATTTTTGTTTAAATTCAATTATTAACATTTGTCTGGGCTTAGTTAAATTGGGATAGATATTTGAGATATGTACACTTGGACCTAATTATGTGTGGCATGATATTATTTTCACTGTTATATGCTCATGATGATGATAGCTCTTTGATTTGTTTAAACATGCAAATTAAAATGTGGAATTTAGGTACATGGATACCCATTCAAAGTTATGTTGTGAATGCCTAATAGATGCAAGACATGATAAAAATAAACATGCATTTCTTAATTGAACATCAATATAGAGATGGATTCTTATATAAAATTATGATGTATATGTATGGATATGAGTTACTGGCGAACTAACCTACAGGTTGATGAGCTATGTGATAGCCAAATGATTGTAGTGCTAAGGTAACTTGGATGTCGTGGACATC
Source organism: Picea engelmannii (assembly GCA_009831015.1). Classification (NCBI taxonomy): domain Eukaryota; kingdom Viridiplantae; phylum Streptophyta; class Pinopsida; order Pinales; family Pinaceae; genus Picea; species Picea engelmannii. The sequence continues at coordinate 72,640 of ML800686.1, forward strand.
AAGAAGATGGTGTATGATATAAGTTGTACTTATTATTTAATAATTGATTTGAAATATTTCTATGATCTATGGTAAGTGTGGTTTTGACAGGACGCACAACTTTCCCAGAGTGTTTGTTTGATGACGTGACTCTAAGAAAAGTAGTTGCATTGTATGGCTTGATGTAGGGTGTTGACCCTAGTTCTATAAGGAGGGGTGGAGGTATTTCCCACTATTTATCCTCTGAAACCTAGATTCGTAGGAGGGTTGTGTGAAGTCACGCTCCCCTAGACATATGATGGTGACAACTAGTTGCCTACTGGGAAAGTTTGGTCGAGATGTATGAGACTTTTGCTTACGGGTTCTATCTAGAGTTAGGTCAATATAGTTGACACTCCAACTTAGTCCAATAGAAGAAAGGATAGAATGGAAGATGGAAGTAGGTTAGGAAGGAAGGATGCTTCGATGCTAGTTGAAAATATTGATTGAGGATTAGATGTGCCACTATTGTTTGCTCAATTGGTTCCTACCATGTTTAAAACCCTCTTTTTATTTTATTTTATTTTTATATTTTAAGTGTGATAATGAGTTATTGATGAATTATTGTAATTTTTTTCATTAAGTTTATTAAATGATACATTTACTTGATTTCTTGTCTTGCATGCCTTGGTGTGATCATGTAGGAACTATTCACTAGAGGAAGTGGTTGTTTATCGTTAGTATATGCATAAGATATGTGTCTGTTAGCTACGCACACATACCCTACACATGTACACTAGTAGAATTAATTAATGTATGTTTTATTAAACTAGATTATTAACTATTTAATTGAATGGTTTAATGACTATGCAAATTATATTGCATACAAAAATATCTAGTAGCATTAAATATATTCTTTGACTTTGATTTATGGTTGGCATGATGAATGAAATTAGTATGGGGAGTTGGCATGTACTTTTTGGGGAAAATTGTCGAGTTGCATTTATAAGCTAGCATGAGAAGAAAGACTTTTCATTTTATTTATTGTTATTTTATGTAAGTCATTTATACTTTAGTTTATTTTAGTTTTTCCCAAAATTCTAGATAAGGGAGATTGATGGCTAATAATGAAGGTGGTTGAGAATACTTGGGAAAGGGGGTATGGAAACTTGATAAATAAGAATAGGAAGTGGTGATGAATGGAGGTTGAGAGGCTGGATAATTATTAGAAGGTATATTTCTTGTGATAGTCTTCTTAGAGGATATGTGTTTTGTTGTTCTTAGATTCACGGCCACAGAGGGCCAACGCCAAGAAACTGAAGAGATAGGAAGTTGGCTAGGCTCCTAGTTGGTTGGGAGGATTTCGTTGTTTCACTCTAGGAAAGTGGAAGAAGAATTATTGGAAGCGTCTTCCTACTATTGGAAAGACTACATTGCAAATGGTCATCTTCAACATACTAGGGATGAGGTATTTTACTTGGTATATTTTGTTATTTAAATATTTAAATATTTTAATTGTAAAGTTAACTTCTTATTTATCTCATCGTCTTATTTAGATTCTCATATTTGGATTTAAATTTGGAATATTTAGCATTGGAAAATTTGTAAAAGAGTTATGAATATATTGTAAGTTATTCCATCTATGAAAGCAGAAATTTTGTTTACACTTAAGGAATCTATAAAATGTTGTAGGTTATATTCCATCGGTGGCATATTCCATCTATTTCATCTATGAAAGCAGAATTTTTGTTTACACTTAAGGCATGTGTTTAAATTATCAAATATTATTTAGTATCATCCCATGGTGAGGTGTTACATTTGGTACCAGAGCTCGGTTTCAAAACTTAGACCTAGGACTTCTCACTCACTTGCCTAAAAATGAGCTCGGTTTCAAAACTTAGACCTAGGACTTCTCACTCACTTGCCTAAAAATTTACATAAATTGTTCCTCCAAAATAGTATAGAAATTTAATTATAACCCACTTGCCTAAAAATTTACATAAATTGTTACTCTAAATAACCCAGAAATTTAATTATAAACAGTAAGTAAGAGGACCTGCAACATGGTTTCCTTGAAAAGATCTGTAACATGATTACCTTGTAAAGAAGAAAAAAAAAACTTTATGTACAACTCCCCCACCTAAAAACAAACAAACAAACAAAAACCTTAGTAAGTATCCCAAAAACCCTTTACATTCAAACCATAAATAACTATAACATTCAATTCAAAAATAACCATGAAATGAGACTTAACCTTGCACACATGTTAGCTAAATATATCAAAATTAAATTAAAAAAAAAAACTATATATCAAAATTTGCTCCATATAAAACTAAACTAAACTAAATAAAATAAAATAAAATATATATATATATATATATATATATATATATGTGTGTGTAGTATAACATAACATGACACGTAAAGGTAAGTGAGAGCCACGAGGTGGCAAGTCCCATGGTCTAATAGTTTGTTTGTGACAGGTCAAGCCACAGTTATGTTAGCTAGCAAGCCATGTGTGGATGTATATGTGCAGGAATATACAATGGGAGGTTAGGTTGGTGGCATCGATTCATCGCTACAATGGGAGCATACAAGTTAATCGTTATAATGAGAGTATATTTGTATGTGTTGGTATATAAGGTTATGCTGGCCTAGTATGACAGTGGGTGCATATCAACAATGCCATTACCAAAACATTAATTTTTTTATCCTTGAGATTAAGAAACATTTCTATTTTTTATTTATGTTTTCTTGTTGTAATGAGGTGTTAAAATTAATTCTAGAAAAGGTTGAATTTTATTTTTTATTTATGTTTTCTTGTTGTAATGAGGTGTTAAAATTAATTCTAGAAAAGGTTGAATTTTATTATTATTTTTAAGCATGTTTCCAAACACTTTCTTTTCGTGTGTATACATGGAACCTTAAAAAATATGTATTATTGTTTTTAATTGCTATATCCAGGTCTCACATGGTGAGCCATGCCACTTACAAGGTCACTTGAAGGATAAAATTCATCTTTCAGGTGAATTATGAATACTTAATCCTTATCAATGATTAACAAACTCTTGAAAATAATGCCTTCTCTATCCCCCCATTGACACGTTGTTGATAAACGCTGATTTGATCTCTGTTGGGATGTAATATGAGGATCATCCATCACGTGCAACCTTTGTCTTCTTGGATGTCGAATTCTTTGGTTTAAGTTTGTAATCGAAAAAATTAATGTCAAACTTAAGTTAAAGTTAAAAGAATAGTAATGTCAAATTTAAATCAAATAGTAATGTCAAACTTAGGTTTAAGTTAAAAGAATAGTAATGTCAAGTTTTATCAAATATTTGATTTTTCTAAATATTTGAACAGCTTAGTTTAAAGGTTCTACTTTTTGATAATTTTTTGGTGGATTTTTTTGTTTGATTTTGTTAGAATTGGTAGTTTTTTTAATGATTTTTTCAATTTGATTTTGCCCAAAATCTGGTTAGGAATGGTTGAATCTGCAGATTTGAATGGTTAAGTTTGTATAATCCAAATGCCACAAGAGTTTTTTAGCAAGCTGAATCCATTTATGCATTCAAAAATGAAATTTGAACAACAGAAAATAACAATTTTATTCAAATTTACATCACAGAATTCCAGCCAAAAAACTCAAAAAATAGAAAGTTTAGCCTAACACCTATGCTCACTCATCATTGATTACATGTCCTCATCGTATCCACCATTAAATAGGAGACTTATCGATCACTGTTTTCTTGGATTTTTCCATAGAAAATAAATTTAATTTGTGGAGCGAGGCCACTAATAAAGACTAGATTTTAGAGAAAATGGCTCTGGTAGAAACAAAGGAACTTCAAAAGCTAACCTCTAACAGTTTCTCCATCGATTCAAGCTAGTATGGTCTCATCATTAGCGAGTCATTCTAGATATGGGAGGGCGCGTTAAACTAAGAAACATAGAAGAGAGAAATCTGTGAGTTGAAGTTGAGAAAACAATCATGCCCCCTACAAGCCCAAGCTGAGTATTGCAGCCTGAAAAAATTATGGCTGTCAAAGCCGGCATCATATGGTGGTAACTTGTTGGAGGATTCTTGTTGCAGAGATCTTGTTTCCAATCGGGTTTTGAGGAAGAAGAGAGTGCCTTGCTGAGAAAACAATCCAAGGAGCTTGAAAATCATATTGTTTCAGATTAGTAGATTTTGTGTAGAGGCATACGAGGAAGCATAGATTAGAGAAATATACGAATAGCAGCTTAGAAATTTGCTGAAAATTTGGTCTTGGCATAATGCTCACATGCTTGAAGGAGTTTGATATTATCACGGGATTGATTTCATTGCTATAATCTCCTTGAAGGAGATCTATTTTCGTCTAATCTGCACGTTGGACCTCGCATGAGGCCACATTGTTAAGCTCTGATTATTTTTTTTATTTTTTTTGGTTATTTTTTTTTAAATGTTAAATATTGTTTATTATTTTGTTTTATATATATATATATATATATATATATATATATATATATATATATATATATCAATCAACATAAAATAATATGGGCTTGAGTGGGCTTAATGGTTAAGAACATGTGTTTCCTCTTAAGAGGTCACAAGTTCAAATCTAGAGGGGGTAGGGTATGTATATCTCCGTAGACTTTACCAGTCAAATGGCGGAGGGGGTTCCCTTGTCCCACAAACAAGGAGGTCTTATACACCAATTTGGTGTGGGGGGTCCCTTGTCCCACAAACAAGGAGGTCTTATACACCAATTTGGTGTGGGGGGTCCCTTGTCCCACAAACAACGGGATCTCATACACCAATTTGATGTGGCTTGGTCGTGACCTTAAAAATAGATTATTATTATTATTATTATGATAAATATTTTATATTTTGTGTTAAAAATATTTTATTTTTTTTATAAAAAAAAATTAGTATTTGACACATTTTATATTCTATTTTCATTAAAAAAAAAAGTAAAAAATGAACTTCCTAATCTTTAACTTCACAAGGTAGACCTCATGAATTTCAAAAGGCTTTTGTTTTTTGGTGTTTCTTTATGTTTGTTTAAAAAAAAAAAATTTGGTGTGAATCTTACTTTTCTTAAGTTTTTTTTTTTCCATGAAAAAAGGGTAATTATATTCATCATAAGAGAACCAAATAACATTATGTAGGTGCAAAAGATGGCTAATAAGCCACAAAATATAAATAAATACATAAACTGGGAGGAAACCCCAAATAGGTCGGATAATACGGGTCAAGAAGTCCTACCACAGAATATCCCTAAAACAACAATCCCAACAAAACCTAGTGGTCGGATGGACCAGGCAAAGAGGTACGAATCTCTCACAACAACAAACCAGATAGAAACAACATCAATGAAAACCTCAACCAAAAACGAGAAGACCAGAAGCTGCATGCCCTCCCAAAGGACCTCAAAGTGCCTCAACACAAACATCGCACGCCCATAGAAAGGACCTCAAAGCTCTGGCACTTACCCCTATCAAATATATGAGAAAACCATAGACAACTACCAATAGGAGCCAGATCTGAGCATACATCAAACCTTGAACAAACCAAAAAGGCTAGAGAGAGGAACCACAAATCAGAGACGGAACAGAGCAGAAGGACCAAACACAAACCCAGATCCACGAATACATAGAGGATGATCCGCGATATGGATGACGTGTGCACCTAGAGGCACCACCACTCAAGGGTATACCCGATATGGGAAACTAAGGCGTGATCCAAGCAATACGAGCCACGCCCACCAACATAACTTAACTCATTCAAAGAAATAAAGCTCGATCTGCAGAAATCAAGGATCACTGACCCCCTCACAAAGAAGATAGGCCCAGAGAAGAATGCCTCAGCAGGAAAACACGCCAAGAAGAAGGGGAAAAGACGTCCATGGCCACCATCAAGTAGATCATCTCTTCCAGATAATGGAGCCCGATCCGCACAACAGAGGCCATAGATAAAAACTCCCAACAGTGGAAAACTCTAAGATCATAGACAGAGAACAAACCCCCCGCATGGACTTCAGAGAAAATACAAGCGAAAGGTCTACGACCAAAAAAACCCTAGTCGCAAACCTGCRGACCTCCTCCATTCCGAAACAATTTGCAACTATTAAAAATAAGAGTTGAGTTATCCTTACTTTCCTTAAGTTATATATATATATATATATATATATATATATATATATATATATAGATATATATAATTTTTTTTTCTTTTTTTTTCTTTTTATTTAACTATTTGTCTCTTTTTTTATATATTTTTTAAAATATATAAAAAAAAATGTTAAAATATATTTTCTTTTAGTTAAAAACAAAAAAAATAAATAAATTCCAAGTCACTTATAAAATAATAATAGTTTATTTTTATGAATTTTGAATTATATTTAGTGAGACATTAAGATGGTTGGCCGTGAGAAGCTAAGTACCTCTCATTACATGAGTTACGTGCGAAAGACCAAAGATAGTTATGACCATAAAAGATTCAATTAACATGATTGGAGAATCAACACAAAAACTTAAGCTTTATATTTAATATGGATTAATGGTTGGAAAATTTTAGCATGGGGCCAAGACAATGTGGTGGCTAAAGAGATAAGATAATCCTATCATCGCAAGAAATGTGCATATCGCAAGAAATGTGCATAGGCTAAAATCATAATAAAAGAAGTTAAAGGACATAAGAAATGAATGTGAGAACATCAACTTAGAATCTATAAGAAAACAAATTTAAACCCAAACCATCACTTGGGGATGTTTCTTTCACCATGCACAAGCAAAGCATTGATTGATATAACATAAGATGTTGCAATCAAGTAGCAACCATGTAATATTACCAAGAAACCAACACCATAGGGAGGTTGGCTTATCCGAGTTATCTTGAAGGTGATGTTTATTCACATTGATGAATGAAAGTTCCCACACTTATCTACTTGCAGAAGTGTTTAACATAAAAGAGATTGGTAGAAAACCTTATGCATGAACGATATTAAATGTGAAATTGTCATTTAACATGAAAATTAATTAAGGTCTAACTTAGCATGTTTTACAACAGAAAAGGGTTAGCATGAAGCCTTTAGAAAATCTGGTAACTTGAGAGTGAAATTTGTTGGTATGTAAATAATCTGTGAGTTATGACTTGGCAATCGTCCTCCACTTAGTAAGTATGTGAGAGACTAGGATTGAACTTGATTGCAAGTGAAATCATAGACATGAGTACAACTTGGAATTAATGGTAAAGGACACTATGTTAGTGGATGAGTGGGTCCCATGATCGGTTTTAAGGCATTCAAAGCATTGCAAAAATTATATGGCATTATGAGCAAGACAATGATTGTAAGCGTAGCATTATGTAACCCTTTCAAGTTCTCTCTTAGAGTGTGGAATAGAGAACTCGAATTGCACATTATAATTAAAATTGTTTAAACCATACAAGTCCAACTTGACATGTTTTAAGGTTAGGGGTGACATTATAATTAAAATTGTTTAAACCATACAAGTCCAACTTGACATGTTTTAAGGTTAGGTGTGACGTAGTGAAACAAATCCTGTAATTTATTTTAAAATAATAATAATAATAAGATGTTGATATGGGAAACATTGTGTGACATATGACCTAAGGGTCATCCTCCACTTAGTAAGTAAGTGGAAGGTCTCGAGTAAACTTGATTTCAAGTGTAAATATAGTCATAAGCATGGCTTGCATTGATAATAATGGAGAATCTAACCCTGTTGTAATCTAGGGAAAAGTAGGGAGAGTTACTGGTACATCCTTACATAGACATCATAGAGATACATGCATATACATAGACATAGATAAATACATACACACGTAATGAGAGCCCAAAGAATTGTCATTTTATTATATGATAGAATAGTACAACACAATTACATATAACCTCTCATATGAAGCTATCTGAGCCTTCATGTGCTTGTCTATTTATACCTCTTTCAGGCAGTTGTAACTACTTAACTTCTTGGGTCGTTCGGTTAACAGATACTCCGATCGATCTCTACTTTTGACTACATCGGTCGACCAACTAGTTCTTAGTCGATCGTCGGGTCTAGTCAACAGAGTCGGCTAGCCCCTACAACAAACCTTATCAAAGCTAAGTATGGCTTGTACAATAACACCTAGAGAGGATATGACCTTAATACTGCTAAGAGTGAAGGATGCATCATCGTTACAAGAAAGGCATTGATGACTTCAGAGTTAGCGAGAGGTTGGCTTCATGAGGAGGACAACAAATTTTAAAGTCTCCATGGTATTTATGATTATGAGAAACAATTAATAATGGGTCATATTCTTAATTATTGTGTATTATATGATGTGTGTGTGTGAGAAGATCTATGAATTTTCCGATGATACTTATTCTCTAGAGAGGGAAGGTCATGTGGTAATTTACTATTTACCAACAAAATACTACATAGTTAATGGAGAATTTCGTGTTGTGTATCGTTGAAAATTGGCTAGCACAGAAGCGTAGATTATACACTTGGGCCACCTTTGTACTTAAGTATTAGCGAGGAAGAATCTTCACCCTGGAGTGGGTGTAGTGTGATTCTACCATAGCAATGATTGTGGGTTGTATTCAATCATTATCTAGGTTAGTAAGGTGATATTGATAACAAGAACTATAGAGGGTGCTTATGTTTAGTTTAGGTTCTTGCTTATGTCTATGTTGTGAACCTAGAGCTAGAGTTTTGAACGATAAGTGAAATATCATGACAATATATATATATATATATGTGTGTGTGTGTGTGTGTGTGTGTGTGTGTGTGTGTGTGTGTGTGTGTGATCGGGTATATCAACCAGTTTCTATCGGCCAACATGATGTTAAGTTAACTCATGTTTAATTGCTGAGTTGACTTAATCATACCAAAGTAGTGGAGTTCATGTATATCTTGCGAAGAATTAGTAACATTAGTAAGATGAGTGATAAGTACCTTAATTGGCACTAGTTGATTAAGGACAACAAATGAAGAGAGCACCCATGAAAAGGGTCGACGTGCTTCAGAGAGAATGCTTTGTGAAAAGGGTATTCCCTTGTAAGGGTAACACTTTCTCCCATAAATTTATTGGTAGTATAGATCACAATGGAGTGTCATGGTTTATTATGCACAAGTCCCTTGTAAGAGAGGTGAGTTGTCTAAATGGGAGCTCACATCTTGAAATGCATTAATTAATTTAGCAACTACTTTCTCACCAAGAAGGATTTTTCCCTATGAAGAAACTCTATTTGAAAAATAACATAAAATTTAAGTGAGGAATGATGAAAACGTACCTCCTATTGTTAAACTTATTTCATAGAAAAGGGTGAGAACTTGAAAGTGCTAGAGATGGACAAGAAAAGAATTAGAGGCCAGAGTTCGCATTTTTTATGTAGGTATAGAGGATATAATTTTGAGACATATGAAATACAATTGTGGGAAGAGAAGACCTTAAGGACAAGTGACCAAATATTTTGGAATGAACCCTTAGTAAATTTATTCTTGATATAAAAATGTTCACTAACCCATGTGCCAACATGGTGCTTGTTACATATGGGCTCATTTATAATAATTAATTTTTTATAGAAAGCATGATTTTCCTTCACTATAATGAAAAGAATCTTATACTCAACATTTAAGAGGAAAGTGAGATTGAGGACAATGACCAAAAAAACTATGAAGTGATGACATCGCATGAAAATCACTTGGCACTATTTTAGTCAATGTTCCTAACCATAGGAAACTTATGTGATGGCATATGTATTGCATCACTCGAGTTGGAATGATAGTCAAGTCAGTGATAATAGGTTATAATTATTAAGATATTTCAGGTGGAATTATATGCTTCGCTTGATGAAATTTATAATCGAAATCAATATAAGATTCACTTAACTAAAGAACCAATAATGAGGTAAGATTCTAATTGGTTGTCAAACTAATAGACTATACTTTAAATATGGAACTTAAGAAAAATAAATCTATAAGAGAAGTGTGTCTTTCCATTAATTAAATTACAAGTGGTAATAAAATAGAGTCGGGACATATAAAGGTGATGTCTAAATAGGGATAATCGCAATCAATATATTAAAAGAATCTACATGATTTTAATCAAGTGAAGGTCCAGTGGGACTAGTATAGCACAATATTTGCTATCAAGGAAGACACTTAGTACTTGTGCCATGAATTGTTTTCTTATTTTGTGAATGACCATAACTCTACACATGGTATAGGAAATTGATAACAACCTATTATATTATAATTTGGTTAAAGATTGATATAACTTCAGATAAACTAAAACATTATTGGGATGTTTAACTTAATCTTTTGATATAAAGAAAGGAATACAAAAGTCTTAAATTTATTATTCTTTGTAAAAAATTGTTTTATAGTATATGATAGTTAATTGAAATTTTATCATTAAGTTGGAACTGTAGTGAGTATCATAAAATACTTGGTTAATAAAATTATGAATCTTACAAAAAAAACAGGATGGGAAATAAAATTTATAATGAAGTGTCTTCCCATTACTGCTAATGTAGTAGTATCTTTGCGATGACTTTATGATAGTACTATGATACTATGATAGTATGATAGGGTGTTGACCCTAGTTCTATAAGGAGGGGTGGAGGTATTTTCCACCATTTATCCTTCGAAACCTATATTCGTAGGAGGGTTGTGTGAAGTCACGTTCCCCCAGACATATGATGGAGACAGCTAGCTACCTACTGGGGAAGCTTGGTCGAGATGTATGACACTTATTCTTACTGGTTCTATCTAGAGTTAGGTCAATATAGTTGATGCTCCAACTTAGTCCAACAGAGGAAAGGATAGAATGGAATATGGAAGTAGGTTAGGAAGGAATGATACTTCGATGTTAGATAAAAATATTGATTGGGGATTAGATGTGCCACTATTGTTTGCTCAATTGGTTCCTACCATGTTTAAAACCCTCTTTTTATTCCCTTTTTATATTTTAAGTGTGATAATGAGTTATTGATGAATTATTGATGAATTATTGTAATTTTTTTCATTAAGTTTATTAAATGATACATTTACTTGATATGTTGTCTTGCATGCCTTGGTGTCATTATGTAGGAGCTATGCACTAGAGGAAGTGGTTGTTTATCGTTAGTATATGCATAAGATATGTGTCTGCTAGCTACACACACATACCCTACACATGTACACTAGTAGAATTAATATATGTATGTTTTATTAAACTAGATTATTAACTATTTAATTGAATGGTTTAATGACTATGCAAATTATATTGCATACAAAAATATCTAGTAGCATTAAATATATTCTTTGACTTTGATTTATGGTTGGTATGATGAATGAAATTAGTATGGGCGGGTTGGCATGTACATTTTGGGGAAAATTGTCAAGTTGCATTTATAAGCTAGCGTGAGAAGAAAGACTTTTCATTTTATTTATTGTTATTTTATGTAAGTCATTTATACTTTAGTTTATTTTAGTTTTTCTTAAAATTCTAGATAAGGGAGATTGATGGCTAATAATGAGGGTGGTTGAGAATACTTGGGAAAGGGGATATGGAAAGTTGATAAACAAGAATAGGAAGTGGTGATGAAGGGAGGTTGAGAGGTTGGAGCATGTTGAGAGGTTGGATAATTATTAGAAGGTATATTTCTTGTGATAGTCTTCTTAGAGGATATGTGCTTTGTTGTTCTTAGATTCACGGGCACAGAGGGCCAAGCATGGATGATTTTAAGGATGAAAATTTATTTTAAAATGTCGAAACCTTGGTGAATATTACTAATCCTTCATATGCCAACTATAAATGTTTGACGATATTTTTGTAAAAATATTCAAATTTATAAGGATTTTATATAGTTTGTATAAAATTTTGGCGATTTTTAAGGTAAGATAATTTTATCCTATAGAATTTGGGCGAATCATTTTTAGAATGGAGAATATTTTTTTGTGAAAAAAACATGGAAAATTAGCCCATGAGCGAAATTTAGCCCCTAAAATCATCCCTAGGGCCAAGAAACTGAAGAGATAGGAAGTTGGCTAGGCTCCTAGTTGGCTGGGAGGATTTTGTTGTTTCACTCTAGGAAAGTGGAAGAAGAATTATTGGAAGCGTCTTCCTACTATTGGAAAGACTACATTGCAAATGGTCATCTTCAACATACTAGGGAGGAGGTATTTTACTTGGTATATTTTGTTATTTTTCTATTTAAATATTTTAATTGTAAAGTTAACTTGTTATTTATCTCATCATCTTATTTAGATTCTCATATTTGGATTTAAATTTGGAATATTTAGCATTGGAAAATTTGTAAAAGAGTTATGAATATATTGTAAGTTATTCCATCTATGAAAGCATAAATTGTGTTTACACTTAAGGAATCTATGAAATGTTGTAGGTTATATTCCATCGGCAGCATATTCCATCTATGAAAGTAGAAATTTTGTTTACACTTAAGGCATGTGTTTAAATTATCAAATATTATTTAGTATCATTCCATGGTGAGGTGTTACATTTGGTACCAGAGCTCGGTTTCAAAACTTAGACCTAGGGCTTCCAACTCACTTGCCTAAAAATTTACATAAATTGTTCCTCCAAAATAGTATAGAAATTTAATTATAGCCCACTTGCCTAAAAATTTACATAAATTGTTACTCCTAAATAACCCAGAAATTTAATTATAAACAGTAAGTAAGAAAAAGGACCTGCAACATGGTTGCTTTGAGAAGACTTGCAACATGATTACCTTGTAGAGAAGAAGAAAAAAAAAACTTATGTACAACTCCCCCATGAAGAAAAAAAACACAAACAAACAAACAAAAAACTTAGTGAGTATTCCAAAAACCCTTTACATTCAAACCATAAATAACCATAACATTCAATCCAAAAATAACCATGAAATGAGACCTAACCTTGCACACACATGTTAACTAGATATATAAAAATTAAATTAAAAATAAAAAACTATATATCAAAATTTGCATATATATATATATATATATATATATATAAACGATCGGATGAGTAAAGAAAAACCATTCCCGTGGTCAAATAGCTAACATCACCGCTGTGTGTTCCCGTGGTCAAATAGCTAACATCACCGTTGTGTGGCTTGACCTGTCACAAGAAAAACCATTCCCGTGGTCAAATAGTTTGTTTGTGACAGGTCAAGCCACACAGCGGTGATGTTAGCTAGCAAACCATGTGTGGATGTATATGTGTTGGTATAATGTTATGCTAGCCTAGTATTGACATTGGACAGTATAATGAGAGTATATTTGTATGTGTTGGTATAAGGTTATGCTAGCCTAGTATTAACATTGGACAGTGGGTGCATATCAACAATGTCATTACCAAAACATTAAATTTATTATCCTTGAGATTAAGAAACATTTGTATTTTTTTATTTATGTTTTTTTTTTTTTTTTGGGTTGTAATGAAATGTTAAAATTAATTCTAGAAAAGGTTGAATTTTTTTATTATTTCTAAGCATGTTTCCAAACACTTTATTTACCTGTGTATACATGGAACCTTAAAAAAATATGTATTATTGTTTTTAATTGCTATATCCAGGTCTCACATGCTGAGCCATGCCAAGTTTAAATCAAATATTTGACTTTTTTAGTTTTTAGAGAAAACTGGAATTAACATAGGTTCACAGTTTAGTCTAAACGTTTTATTTTTTGGTAGTTTTTTGGTGGATTTTTCTGTTTGATTTTATCGGAATTGGTATTTTTTTGGTGATTTTTTTCGTTTGATTTTGCTAGAAATCTGGTGACAAATGGTTGAATCTGCAGATTTGAATGGCTAGGTTTGTATAATCCAAATGTCACAAGAGTTTTTCAGCAAGCTAAATCCATTTATGCATTCAAAAATGAAATTTAAACTGGCTATGATAGAAAATGGCTCTGGTAGAAACAAAGGAACTTCAAAAGCTAACCTCTAACAGTTTCTCCATCGATTCAAGCGAGTATGGTCTCATCATTAGCGCGTCATTCTAGATATGGGAGGGCGCGTTAAACTAAGAAACATAGAAGAGAGAAATCTGTGAGTTTAAGTTGAGAAAACAGCCATGCCCCCTACAAGCCCAAGTTGAGTATTGCAGCCTGAAAAAATTATGGTTGTCAAAGCCAGCGTCATATGGTGGTAACTTGTTGGAGGATTCTTGTTGCATAGATCTTGTTTCCAATCGGGTTTTGAGGAAGAAGAGAGTGCCCTGCTGAGAAAACAATCCAAGGAGCTTGAAAATCATATTGTTTCAGATTAGTAGATTTTTTGTAGAGGCCTATGAGGAAGCATAGATTAGAGAAATATACGATTACCAGTTTAGAAATTTGCTGAAAATTTGGTCTTGGCATAATGCTCACATGCTTGAAGGAGTTTGATATTATCACGGGATTGATTTCATTGCTATAATCTCCTTGAAGGAGATCTATTTTCGTCTAATCTGCGGTAGGATACAGATGGGTAATCTCAATCAATAAGAGGACGATTGTGGATGATATGACTGCACCCACAAAGCTAGCAAGAAGTGACGGAGCATTGAATGTGATCATACTAAACACAAGGTAGTTACTGCTACCAGGAGGCGCATAATGGAAATCAAGCACCTCAAAGTTATTGCCAACGCTCGGAGCGAGAATGTTGAGCCTGACAACGTTGGGAGCCAAAATGTTGAGCATGTAAGTAAGTGTTTACGCCCTTGTTGTGGAGATGTAAAGCCTTCCTCTGCTTCCTTTCATGTCCCAACCATAACGTCCTCCTACTACTCGTCCTTCCAAGCTCTGGCCCTCAACAATTACATTCATACATTTTATGATACTTGTGTGTACATATAAAAAATACTTTTACTTTTGAAAAGAGATTACACTCCCTCTATTTTTTCAAGTTCAAATTATGTTTCCTGTTCAATTTCAGTGGCAAATATCTTTCCAAGTTCAAATTATGTTTCCTGTTCAATTTCAGTGGCAAATCATAAATAGGGAGGAAAGAATGGCACAATAATAATGACATTTCTTGTGAAAAGATACTCTAGTCCACGTCTTTACAAAGGTTAATTTTGTTATTTTCTTGTTCAACTTAGCTTTCAAATTTTTGAATTTTTCATGGATTTGAATGTATAGTAAAATATAAAGATTTATTTAAATTCTTCAACTTAGTTTTCAAATTTTTGAATTTTTCATAGATTTAAATGTATAGTAAAATATAAGGATTTATCTAAATTCTATTAGATGAAGGTTTATCTCTAGAATTTTTCCAACATTTCACTTTATAGAAAAATACAAAGAATATTTTTTTCACATAAAAATCAAATGATCCCCCACAAGCTCAAGGCCCGTGGAGATACAAATATGTCCTGGGGACAATTATCTGACAGTTTTAGCGCCTTGTTCTTTTTTGCAGCAGGATATGTTATCATCCTTAAGGAGGATAGACAATGGTTTGGCGACCTGCAAGGTGGCCAAGCAGGAGAAAGAATCATCAAATTTCCAATACAAGCTAGCCAACCCTTCCTCCATGCATGCCATCGGGGAGAAGAAGTTCTAAAGAGTGGGGCAATGGATCACCCACACCCAGAACCACCAGCAATGAAATTATCAGGCTAAGAAAATAAAATCGATATGTACAATAATCTCCTTGAAACAAAAACCAAAACTGGTATGTACAACAGCCTCCCTGAAACAAAAACTAGTAAGTCATACTTATCCTAACCTAATTAAATTTAAATATACACCAAAAAAAAAAAAAAAAAATTGTAGATTAAAATCCCTGGAAAATTTGTAAAATAAAATTGTCATATAACACAAGCTTTGCATTTGATAAATAGCAGAGGAAGATGGTGCTTAATACCCTTCACTTCATGGTTCTTGATAAATACAAGCAGAGGCAGATGGTGCTTGATAAATACAGGTAGAGGCAAGTGGGAAGAAAAACGCTCTTGATAAATACATGTGCCCTTGATAAGGGCTTGATAAATACAAGCAGAGGCAAGTGGGAAGGAAAGGAATGCAAACTCCAGTTGGACAACTCAGTTGTGTAGGTGGACACCTCAACAACATTATGTTTCAAATTAATGAAACTTAGGATAAATTTAGGTAACAAAAAATGCTAACACAAACAGTGAAACTAATGCTAAGTAAGAATCTAACATTAATCGTCGTGAGAACAATGCATAAGTGAATATGTTCTTTAACCCAACATCTTGGTGAAAAATATTATCTTGAAACACAAAAAGGGGGTTTGATAAAGTGAAATTTCCTAGAATTCTAAGTAAGAGTCTAACCTTAATTGACCTGAGAACAATGCATAAGTGAATATGTTCTTTAACCCAACATCTTGGTGAAAACTATTAGCTTGAAACACAAAAAAGGGGTTTGATAAAGTGAAATTGCCTAGAAAAGAGGCCAAATAAGACTGTGATTGGACGAACAAATTTAACTGGTACCATTTGAATGGGAAGACAAAATATTGATAGATGGAAACTTAGGTTAAACACTTTGAATCCTGTGCTAAAATATTGCAAAATTTGAAAATCGTTTACAATAGTCCTTGCTTCCTTAAGGTAGGGACTAATAAGGAATGAATATGTAATATGAAATAATAACAAGGTAGAGCATATAATAATGCAATATGTGGCAAATTAATATAATGTTAATAGTGTACAAATATATGAGTAAAGACCTCTTGAAAATAAAATAAAAGGTAAGGTATTATAAGAGAGAAATGGTTGTTAGCATGGCCAAGCCAAAGAGCTGAAGAAGATTTTTGAGGAGTGGGTAATGACCGAGGAGGTTGGCATCGCCCATACTTGAACCAGAGATTAACATGATAATCAACTATATAGATAGGATCTTTGATGCAAGAATCCAAACCTCATACCAGGAAGTCATCCTTAGAACACCCATCTCATTACTAGTATACATTGAAATCCAATTTTTAGATGTGTCGAATTCATCCCCGAATCGTTCGCGACAGAGCTTGTTTGGAACTTTCCCCTCTAGACCTGGGAGAAGTGAGCGCAGGAGAGGCTAATACCCAACCCAAATAACTTCCTGGTTTTGGCTATTGTAAACCTGAGCCTGAGCCTTGGCCAAGCACTAATTTTGATCCTTCTGACAGTCAGTCTGACCCTCTTGGAGGTCGACCTGATCTGTGTGGTGAAAAAGAGTCTGAGAAAACAATTTCTACCATTTCCCTTTGTACACATGTTTCCCTTATGAGGGAAAATAAACACCAATCAAAGAGGAATCTCGACCTAAGGCTAGTCGACCAAGCCTACGAAGACCCAAGCTGTTCACTGTGCAAGGATCAACCGACAATGAAACCAGGGTCGTGCCCTCAAACTCTTGAAACCCTAAACGTATTTAAGAAAACCAAAAAATAAATAAAATGAATAAGGAGAGCGAGTAGGGTTTGGTCCTTCATGATTATTATTTTTAAGGTTCACTTGGGCTGAACAACAGTAAAGTGGGACAAAACATCAGTGCATTCAACAACCTCATTCAAAGGGGAGAATTATTTTGACTCAAAAAAACTGTAACACCTTCAAGATAGCGCTAGAGATGCTATTTAACAAGGATAAAATTATGTCTCAAAGCCTCCATAGTCTTGAGCTAACAAAGTTAATTCAAAGCACACTTACAAAATGCAAAAGAGAAAAAAATAGGAAATCTGAAACTAATTGTTTTATGGTTAATGCTTGGTTTGATGAGGAATGCAAAACAACAAAGAAAACTTTGAAAGAGTCAAGCGAGAAAGAAATAAACATAAAATCTTACAAGCAAATTGTAAGAAAGAAAAAAGTTGATTTCATGATCTCAAGGAGGGAGGAACTAATTCTCTTGGGGAAAAATAACCCCAAGTTATTTTGGAAGGAACTTCAAACGAGAAAAAAACAAACTGAAAATAATATCACAGCTTATCAATGGTTTGAGTATGCAAAGCAGCTTTATGAGCAAGATCCTAAGGTTGACCCTCCTCCCTTAGTCAACACTACTACTAAGCTCTTCACCGTGCAAGAAATTGAGGTGGGTATCAAAAAGTTGGGGGTTGGAAAAAAAAAAAGATTTAGTTGAATTCCAAGAAGAATATATAAAATAGGGTTCAAAAACTCTTGCACCTCACATTATAAAAATTTTCAACAACATCATTTAGTAGGGATTCCCTATAGATTGGACAACGAGTCTATCAATACCGCTTTTCAAGAGTGGGGATGTCAACAATCCCTCCAACTATAGGAATATAATGATAAACCCCTTGTTCACAAAAGTATTCGGAAGTGTGCTAGAAAATAGAATCAGCAGGTGGGCGGAAGAAAGAGATAAGTGTGCCAAAGGGAAAGCAGGTTTCAGACCTAAACACTCAACGATTGATCACAATATAACTCTAAGGCACATCATTGAAAAAGTGTGGCAGAAAAAAGAGGAAGTCTTTTGTTGCTTTGTCGATTTCAAAAAAGCTTTTGACATGGTCCCTAGAGAGAAGCTTTGGCATAGAATGGAGGAACTTGGGGTTCCTATACACCTTATAGCAGTCGTCCATAGGCTATATGATGAGGAGGTTAAAGTCAAAATCAGAACGTCAACTGGTATCTCCGAAAGTTTTAGGAGTGATATAGGGATCAAGCAAGGGTCCCCATTGTCCCCTACCCTTTTTGGTTTATATATAGGCAAACTTGAAGAGTGGTTAAACTTGCAGGAGGGTGATGATGCTCTTTTGGGCGAGTTTGTGATAAGGCTTCTCTTGTATGCAGATGACCTTATTCTGATTGCTAAATCTACTCCCAAGTTGCAATAACACTTAATTTCCCTTGAGCACTTTTGTAGTATTGTGGGGATGCAAGTCAATACTAGCAAGATGAAAGTGGTAGTTTTCTCTAGCAAAAAAATTGGTGTGAATCTTACTTTGCTTAAGTTATATGTGTGTGTGTTATTTAATTGTTTATGTCTATACACATGTGTGTGTGCGTGCGCGCATGTTTTATTTAATTGTTTGTGTATTTTTTTTTCTTTTTTATATTTCTTTAAAAATATATAGAAATTTTCAAATATATATATAAAAAACAAAAATGTTAAATATATTTTCTTTTGAGTTAAAAATAAATAAATAAATAGATTCCAAATCACTTATAAAATAATATAAAATAATAGTTTATCTTTATGAACTTTGAATTATATTTAGTGAGACATTAATATGGTTGGCCGTGAGAAGCTAAGTACCTCTCATTACATGGTAGAGTCGTCAACGGGCAGCGGCTAGGGTTTTCCTAGTTGTCGTTGCTTCTCCTCTATGCTCTGGTGTAGACGTCGACGTGCCTCTCTCTTCGTCCCGATAGCCACTGTCGCGCGTCCTGGTGGTGATCGTTGTGGCATGTTCAGGATTTTTCCAGATATCTGTTGGTTTTGGTGGGCGTTGTTTGTGTTCGATGGGAGTTGGATCCGCCCGGGGTTTCTATGCCTCCTCATTTGCAGCTTTGAAGGATCAAGGGAGCGGGGATGCAAGGCGGTCCGCGGCGGAGCGGGGCTGCAAGGCGGTCGACGGCGTGAGCTTCTTCAAGGGTGAGTGGGACTCGGTGGCTCCAGAGGGATTTGCGGCTCAGGCGTGTGCTTCTTCAGGGTGAGCGGGGCTGCAATTTGGTTGGTGGGGTGAGGGCTATGTGGCTAATCCTAGACATCGTTCTGCTATCTCTTCATGTGCACCTTTTCGGATGCACACTGGTGACCATGTTGCGGCGGGGGAGGTTTGTTTATGCATATTTGCTTCCATTCGCTGTGGGTGATGGGTATTTACCCTCTTGGACGGGTTTGCGGTTTTTTCCGACTTCTTTTGTCCTCTTTCTTTGGAAAGAAGAGGTTTGGGCCAGAGCTTTGAGGTCCTCATTGGGGGCGTGCGGTGTTTTGTTAAACACTTTGAGGTCCTTTGGGGCGTGCGGTGTTTGGTTAACACTTTGAGGTCCTTTGGGGGCGAGCAACTACTGGTTTTTTTTTTCCGAATCTCTTTTTGCAACCTGCGTGTTGGTTTTCATCTTTGATGACTCTCTGGTTCTGTTGGGTCAGTGGTAGAATATGTTTTTAGAGCATGGTCTATGGACTAGAACTTTGTTACGCAAGATTTGTATACTTTGTCAAGAAAACAAATTATATATCAATATAATGAGTAATTTTCTGTTGGAAAAAAAGTACCTCTCATTAAATGAGTTATGTGTGAAAGACCAAAAATAGTTATGACCATAAGAGATTCAATTAACATGATTGGAGAACCAAGACAAAAACTTAAGCTTTATATTTAATATGGATTAATGGTTGGAAAATTTTAGCATGGGGCCGAGACAATGTGGTGGCTAAAGAGAGAAGATAATCCTATCATCGCAAGAAATGTACATATGCTAAAATCATAATAAAAGAAGTTAAAGGACATAATAAATGAGGGTGAGAACATCAACTTAGAACCTATAAGAAAACAAATTTAAACCTGAACCATCACTTGGGGGATCCTTCTTTCACCATGCACAAGAAAAGCATTGATATAACATAAGATGTTGCAATCAAGGTAGCAACCATGTAATATTACCAAGAAACCAACACCATAGGGAGGTTGGCTTATCCGAGTTATCTTGAAGGTGATGTGTATTCACATTGATGAATGAATGTTCCCACACTTATCTACTTGCATAAGTGTTTAACATAAAAGAGATCGGTAGAAAACCTTATGCATGAATGATATTAAATGTGAAATTTTCATTTAACATGAAAATTAATTAAGGTCTAACTTGGCATGTTTTACAACAGAAAAGAGTCAACATGAAGCCTTTAGAAAATATGGTAACTTGAGAGTGAAATTTGTTGGTATGTAAATAGTGTGTGACTTATGACTCGATAGTTGTCCTCCACTTGGTAAGTATGTGAGAGGATAGGATTGAAATTGATTGCAAGTGAAATCATAGACATGAGTACAACTTGGAATAAATGGTAAAGGACACTATGCTAGTGGATGAGTGGGTCCAATGATCGGTTTTAAGGCATTCAAAACATTGCAAAAATTATATGGCATTATGAACAAGACAACGGTTGTAAATGTAGCATTATGTAACCCTTTCAAGCTAGTGTGTGGAACTGAGTTCTTAGAGTGTGGAATAGAGAACTCGAAGTGCACATTATAATTAAAATTGTTTAAACCATACAAGTCCAACTTGACATGTTTTAAGGTTAGGGGTGTCATCCTCCACTTAGTAAGTAAGTGGAAGGTATTGGGTAAACTTGATTTCGAGTGTAAATATAGTCATAAGCATGGCTTGCATTGATAATAATGGAGAATCTAACCTTGTTGTAATCTAGGGAAAAGTAGGGAGAGTTACCAATTGATCCTTACATAGACATCATAGATATACATGCATATACATAGACATAGATAAAGACATACACAAGTAATGAGAGCCCAAAGAACTGTCCTTTTATTATATGATAGAACAATACAACACAATTACATTTAACCTCTCACATGAAGCTATATGAGCCTTCATGTGATTGTCTATTTAAACCTCTTTTAGGCAGTTGTAACTACTTAACTTATTGGGTCAGTCAGTTAACAGATACTCCAACCGAACTTTACTTCTGACTACATCGGTCAACCGACTAGTTCTTAGTCGACCGTTGGGTCTAGTCAACAGAGTCGACTAGCCCCTACAACAAACCTTATCAAAACTAAGTATGGCTTGTACAATAACACCTAGAGAGGATATGACCTTAATACTGCTAAGAGTGAAGGATGCATCATCGTTACAAGAAAGACGTTGATGACTTGAGAGTTAGCGAGAGGTTGGCTTCATGAGGAGGACAACAAATTTTAAAGTCTCCATGGTATTTATGATTATGAGCAACAATTAATAATGGGTCCTATTCTTAATTATTGTGTATTATATGATGTGCGTGTGAGAAGATCTATGAATTTTCTGGTGATACTTATTATCTAGAGAGGGAAGGTCATGTGGTAATTTACTATTTACCAACAAAACACTACATAGTTAATGGAGAATTCGGTGTTGTGTATCATTGAAAATTGGCTAGCATAGAATCCTAGATTATACACTTGGGCCACCTCTGTACTTAAGTATGAGCGAGGAAGAATCTTGACCCCGAAGTGGGTGTAGTGTGATTCTACCATAGCAATGATTGTCGGTTGTATTCAATCATTATCTAGGTTAGTAAGGTGATATTGATAACAAGAACTATAAAGGGTGCTTATATTTAGTTTAGGTTCTTACTAACATTCAAAGGGATACCATAAGGGGGTCTATGTTGTGAACCTAGAGCTAGAGTTTTGAACGATAAGTGAAATATCATGACAATATATATATATATATATATATATATATATATATATATATATATATATATATATATCATAATGTGTGATGGGGTATATCGACCAGTTTCTGTCGTCCAACATGATGTTAAGTTAACTCATGTTTAATTGTTGAGTTGACTTAATCATACCAGAGTAGTGGAGTTCATGTATATCTTGCGAAGAATCGGTAACATTAGTAAGATGAGTGATAAGTACCTTAATTGGCACTAGTTGATTAAGGACAACAAATGAAGAGAGCACCCATGAAAAGGGTTTATGTGCTTGAGAGAGAATGCTTTGTGAAAAGGGTATTCCTTTGTAAGGGTAACACTTTCGCCCATAAATTTATTGATAGTATAGATCACAATGGAGTGTCATGGTTTATTATACACAAGTCCCTTGTAAGAGAGGTGATTTGTCTAAATGGGAGCTCACATCTTGAAATGCATTAATTAGTTTAGCAACTACTTTCTCACTGTTGATGATGATTTTTATCAAGAGGACTTAGCCGGCAAAACATTGTCAGGCTCCCTCTCTAGTCACACTACTTGCGCGAAGTTTCACTTTTTCTCGTTAAATATTGGCGCATTGTTCGTAAGTGAAATTATTGTGACACTTGACTTACTACTAAGCAGAGCTTGTTACTCATTCATCGCATTATTCACGCCGTCTTATTTCGCCAATGAAACACATGTTCAAAGACTCTGATATCACCATTGTTGATCTATACGCCCGCCTTATTCGCACTTGCTTGCGCAAAGTATCGCATGCTACTGCTGAGTTACCGCTACACATTCAAAGAAAGTTACATGATCATAAGTCAACATATTTTATTGAAAATGATATAGATTAATTCAGATAAAGGAAATTCATTACAATTGTCAACGAAGTTACAATAATACTTGACAAAATTTTCATGGTTCTTTACCATCACTTAAAATGACTTATTCTCTTATTTTTCACATTCCTAACTTTGGCAAATCTTACATTCAAAATACTCAAGTACAAAGTTATTTCTTATGCTTCCCTCTTTTCCTAATTCACTTCATATTATAAAAAAAATTTATATGATATGCCTTACCATCATATAACTCCTTATGTTCCAAGGCTCACCTTACCTTCATAGCTTTTAATAAAGGGCGAGAAAATAATTATTAAACTTTCATGTCATACTACTTCCTTGATTAAATATCCCTCTCTAATGTTTAATCATTACCAAATTTTCTTTTAGTATTATCCTCTTGCCATATCATGAAGCGAAAAAAAAAAAGGGGACGTGGCTATGGATGGAATTTTAACATGTAAACATGTGGGTGTAAGGAGTTAATGAATATTTTGTTTTGTTTTGAAGAATTAGTGGATATGACAAATCACTATTCTCATGTTTTAGATTTGACATTACAATTGTGGTTTCTACTAATTCAATATGCCACATTGTGATAAGGAGAAAGGCACTTAATGGCCACTTTGTTGATGACTGGTATAGAATAGACGTATCATTTCATAATGGAAATATCATTATGGCGATCCTTCCTTATGATGACAGAAAAGAGATCTTTTCAAACTCCAAATGTTCCAAACGTTGAGGTTATACCTCCAGAAGATAAGCATTTAAGTCACGTGACGTGATGGACACTATGGCAACATATGTGCTTGATGATGGTTGCACCTTTGAACAAGAAAAAATGGAAAGGGTACGCCGCAACCCACTCCTCAATTTCTTATTTCAAAAGAGCATACAGTAGCAACAATTGATCTATTAACATCAGAGGTTGTTGTTATTTGGGAAGTAAGTACAGTTGGTTCAGCTCGTGGAGACAACGAATCTCTTCGAAGTGATGACAGACAACTCGGAACTGAAAGGATTAGTGATGAAGGAATTAATCAATATTTTGATGCTAGTCAGGCTGCAACAAGCAACAATCTCGGGGCCGGGCAAGATTCACACAGCTTGGATTATCAAAACACACAGCCATGAAAAATGATGCAACTTGAAGATAAATGCCAAGCTCCAGCAGATTGGGGGGCAGATTTAGCTGATGAAAACCGAGCAACATTGCATACAAGGGGTGGCGCTGAACCAGAAAGACTACCTGATATGGATAACAATGGGCAGTATTTGACCAGAACAAGCCATCCTTTTGAAAAACCATTGAAAGGCAGAGTCCCTTTCCTGTCAATCAGCAGTGTAGAGATGAGATGGATTCACCTAAATATTTGAAGGTGAGTTTTTCTCCACGACCCATAGAAAGATACAGGCTATGTAAGGTGGATTTTAAGTGGTAATATGGCACGTTTTCCAAAGACACGCTGGAGCAGATCAGGAACCTCACAGATGACTCGGTTGGAGCATGGATGCTTTGCTCATCAGAGAGATATCGATGAAGAATTGGAAGATGTTTAGAGGTCCGCACAGAACAGGCCTTTTGGAATATAGAATCTGTTGCATGAAACAGGAAGGTGTCATTCGCCAGTTTTAAAAAAAAAAAAAAATTATAGGATTTGCATATGTTAATTATATTTGTATCCAACCATATATAAAACAACTGATGGGAATAATTATGAAAACTGTTCAGGAGAATGCACGGGAATGATAAAGAAAATTATTTTTTTTGTTAAGTAATGAGTTATGAAAAGTTTAAGTTCGGTTATCAAACTACCTACCGAAGGAAAGTTCTACCCAGGGAAATAAAAGAAAGCAGCGCACAGCCTTTGAAAGGGGGAGGAAAACAAAAATCTTATGAATAAGATATTATCTCAGAAATAAGTTCACAGTCTAGAGAGAGAATTGAGGCAGAATCTTCAGAGAGTAGTATGTTGTGAGTGTTGGGAGGACTTTTCCATTTCATTTTTTTTCTTACATCTTCAGTAGAGATTGACGGAATCATTGGCAGCAGGGGGGTTTTGCAAAGCAGTGAACGGATAGGCGAGGATGAGCTTGCTGGCCTTCATGAGGTAAAGGTTTACTTGTTAGTTGTTGTATTAAGGCTCAATTTTATTCGGCGCTAATCGGTTTCTGTATGCAGGTTTCCTCTTTGCGATTTGCCACCATTGCTCTATTCCACTTCTGGCTCAGCTTTCTTTTCCCTTTTCATACTTGGTTTTTCTATGGCACATTGCGTCTAAAAAGACTAAAAACCATATACCTAACCCTGGTCTACACAAAGACTTAAAAATTTTGATGATTTATGATTTTGTATGAAAACTTTTTAATGGAAATCAATTCTTTGACACTATGAATATCTCTTTGATTTTTCTTTAAAATCTTTAGTTTTTCTCATCTTTATTTTAAACTTTGATTTCAAAATATAAAGAAATAAATAAAATTTTAAAAAGAAAACAAAACATTTTATTTTGTTTACTGTACAAAATTTTAGTTTGTTAGTGTGCATAAACCTTTTCTTTTTGTTTATTTTACTATTTTAATTTTATTACTTTTTAACTTATAAACAAAAACATAAAAATGTTATATTATAAAACGTTACTTCTATATATATTTCAATTAATTTTTTCTTTTAATTACTTTAAAACTAATGGTGTATTTACTTTCTTCAACTTTTAGTCAACTTTGTTTTAGTTACTTTTTGCTAAAATAAAAACAAAAGTTTACCTTTCCATTTCTTATTTAATTGAGATAATTTTTTCTTTTAATTATAATTAAAATTTATGGTGTATTTACTTTCTTCAACTTTTAGTCAACTTTGTTTTAGTTACTTTTTGCTAAAATAAAAACAAAAGTTTACCTTTCCATTTCTTATTTAATTGTTTTTCTTTTACTAATCAAATGTAAAATATTGAATTGTAAATAACATAAAATCATAAAATTACACAAAAATTAAATATTGTTAAAAAGTTAAATTACAAGGTAAAGGATTTCATGTTTGGATTATAGGTTAGAAGAAAATTGGCCTAAAATTCAATGTGTTTGTTTGTCTAGGGCTTTAAGTCTAGGGTGATATTCTTGTCTCTTCTCACCTAGCCCCGCGAGAGGTTGAAAATGTTGATGTTGGAGACTCTCTAGTCTCTTGGCGTCAACACTCACCAAGAAGGATTTTTTCCTATGAAGAAACTCTATTTGAAAAATAACATAAAATTTAAGTGAGGAATGATGAAAACGTACCTCCTATTGTTAAACTTATTTCATAGAAAAGGGTGAGAACTTGAAAGTTCTAGAGATGGACAAGAAAAGAATTAGAGGCCAGAGTTGGTAGTTTTTATGTAGGTATAGAAGATATAATTTTGAGATATATGAAATACAATTGTGGGAAGAGAAGACCTTAAGGACAGGTGACTAAAGATTTTGGAATGAACCCTTAGTAAATTTATTCTTGATATAAAAATGTTCACTAACCTATGTGCCAACATGGTGCTTGTTACATATGGGCTCGTTTGTAATAATGAATTGTTGATAGAAAGCATGATTTTCCTTGACTATAATGAAAATAATCGTATACTCAACATTTAAGAGGAAAGTGAGATTGAGGACAATGACCAAAAAAACTATGAAGTTCTGACATCGCATGACAATCACTTGGCACTATTTTAGTCAATGTTCCTAACCATAGGAAACTTATGTGATGGCATATGTATTGTATCACTCGAGTTGGAATGATAGTCAAGTCAATGATAATAGGTTATAATTATTAAGATATTCCAGGGGGAATTATATGCTTGGCTTAATGAAATTTATAATCGAACTCAATATAAGATTCACTTAACTAAAGAACCAATAATGAGATAAGATTCTAATTGGTTGTCAAACTAGTAGACTATACTTTAAATATGGAACTTAAGAAAAATAAATCTATAAGAGAAGTGTGTATTTCCATTAATTAAATTACAAGTGGTAATAAAATAGAGTCGGGACATAGAAAAGTGACGTCTAAATAGGGATAATCACAGTCAATATATTAAAAGACTCTACATGTTTTTAATCAAGTGAAGGTCCATTGGGACTAGTATAGCACAATATTTGCTATCAAGGAAGACACTTAGTACTTGTGTCATGAATTTTTTTCTTATTTTGTGAATGACCATAACTCTAGACATGGTATATGAAATTGATAACAACCTATTATATTATAATTTGGTTGAAGATTGATATAACTTCAGATAAACTAAAACATTATTGAGATGTTTAACTTAATATTTTGATTTAAAGAAAGGAATACAAAACTCTTAAATTTAGTATTCTTTGTAAAAACTTGTTTTATAGTATATGATAGTTAATTGAAATTTTATCATTAAGCTAGAACTGTAGTAAGTATCATAAAATACTTGGTAATAGAATTATGAATCTTACAAAAAAACAAGATGGGAAATAAAATTTATAATGAAGTGTCTTCCCCTTACTACTAACGCAGTAGTGTCTTTGTGATGACTTTATGATAGTACGATCAAAGTGGTGACCAATTAATAATTCTTCAAGAGTTAACCCTAGGTAGATGTAAAGACCATGCTTTATGATTACCTTGCATTTTGACCATAACTTCGGGACGAAGTTTCTTGAAGGGTGGGTGTATGTAACGCCCCATATCTTGGACTTAGGTAGTTAGAACATTTTTGTTTAAATTCAGTTCTTAATATTTGATTGGGCTCAGTTAAATTGGGATAGATATTTGAGATATGTACATATGGAACTAATTATGTGTTGCATGTTATTATTTTCACTATTATATACTCATGATGATGATAGCTCTTTGATTTGTTTAAACATGCAAATTAAAATGTGGAATTTAGGTACGTGGATACTCATTCAAAGTTATGTTGTGAATGTATAATAGATGCAAGGCATGATAAAAATAAACATACATTTCATAATTGAATGTCAATACAGAGATGGATTCTCATATAAAATTATGATGTATATGCATGGATATGAGTTATTGGTGAACTAACCTACAAGTTGATGAGTTATGTGATAGCCAAATGACTGTAGTGCTAAGGTAACTTGGATGTCGTAGACTTCAAGAAGAGAGTGTATGCTATAAGTTTTACTTATTATTTAATTTATGATTTGAAAGATTTCTATGATCTATGGTAAGTGTGGTTTTAACACGACACATAGCTTTCTCGGAGTGGTTGTTTGATGACGTGAATCTAAGAACAGTAGTTGCATAGTATGTCTTGATGTAGGGTGTTGACCTTAGTTCTATAAGGAGGGGTGGAGGTATTTCCCATCGTTTATCCTCTGAAACCTAGAGTTGTGGGAGGGTTGTGTGAAGTCACGCTCCCCTAGACATGTGACGGTGTCTATTAGTTTCATGTTTGGGAAACTTGGTTGAGATGTATGAAACTTACACTTATGAGTTCTATCTAGAGTTAGGTAAATATAGTTGACGCTCCAACTTAGTCTAACAAAGAAAAGGATAGGATGGAAGATGGAAGTAGGTTAGGAAAGAAGGATGTTTCAATGTTAGTTGAGAATATTGATTGGGGATTAGATGTGCCACTATTTTTTAATCAATTGGTTCCTACCCTGTTTAAAACCCTCTTTTGATTCCCTTTTGATATTTTAAGAGGTCACAGGTTCAAATCCAGAGGGGGGTAGGGTATGTATACCTTTGTAGACTTTACCAGTCAAATCGTTGGGCGGAGGGGGGTCCCTTGTCCCACAAACAAGGGGGTCTCATACACCAATTTGGTGTGCTGGCTTGG
>ML800686.1:101631-129124 GCA_009831015.1 Picea engelmannii
ATTATTATTATTATTATTATTATTATTATTGTAATTTTTTTCATTAAGGTTACTAAATGATGCATTTTCTTGATATGTAGTCTCGCATGCCTTGGTGTGATCATGTAGCAACTATGCACTAG
This sequence comes from Picea engelmannii, assembly GCA_009831015.1. Taxonomy (NCBI): domain Eukaryota; kingdom Viridiplantae; phylum Streptophyta; class Pinopsida; order Pinales; family Pinaceae; genus Picea; species Picea engelmannii. The sequence goes on from ML800686.1 coordinate 101,754, forward strand.
AGGCAATGGTTTTTTATCATTATTATATGAACAAGATATATGTCTGCTAGCTACACACACATATCGTGCACGTGTACACTAGTAGAATTAATTATTGTATGCTTTATTAAACTAGATTATTAACTATTTAATTGAATGGTTTAATAACTATGTAAATTATATTGCATACAAAAATATCTAGTAGCATTAGATATATTCTTTGACGTTGATTGATGGTTGGTATGGTGAATCAAATGAGTATGGTGGATTGGCATGTACATTTTGGGGAAAATTGTCAAGTTGCACTTATAAGCTAGCATGAGAAGAAAGACTTTGCATTTTATTATAGTTATTTTATGTAAGTAATTTATATTTTAGTTTATTTTAGATTTTCCCAAAATTCTAGATAAGGGAGGTTGATAGCTAATAATGAGGGTGGTTGAGAATACTTGGGGAAGGGGGTATAGAAACTTGATAAATAGGAAGAGGAGATGGTGATGAAGGAAGGTTGAGAGGTTGGAGCATGTTGAGAGGTTGGATAATTCTTGGAAGGCATATTTATTGTGATAGTCTTCTTAGAGGATATGTGCTTTGTTGTTCTTGGAGTCACGGGCACGAAGGACCAAGAAACTGAAGAGCTAGGAAGCCGGCTAGGCTCTTAGTTGGCTGGGAGGATTTTTTTGTTTTACTCTAGGAAAGTGGAAGAAGAAATATTGGAAGCGTCTTCCTACTACTGGCAAGACTACATTGCAAATGGTCATCTTCAACACACTAGGGATGAGGTATTTTACTTTGTATATTTTGTTTTTTTTCTATTTAAATATTTTAATCATAAAGTTGACTTCTTATTTATCTAATCCTCTTATTTAGATTCTCATATTTGGATTTAAATTTGGAATATTTAGCATTGGAAAAATTGTAAAAGAGTTATGAATATATTGTAGGTTATTCCATCTATGAAAGCATAAATTTTGTTTACACTTAAGGCATCTATGAAATGTTGTAGGTTATTTCATCTATGAAAGTAGAATTTTTGTTTACACTTAATGCATGTGTTAAAATTATCAAATATTATTTAGTATCATCCCATGGCTAGGTGTTACGCCATCCATAAGAAAATTTCACCCTTATGGATTCATAACCTTAGCTGGGGGGTGGCCTCTATTACATAGAGAATTGGTGCAACTTATGCATCTTGTTGGTGGACAATTTTCAAACAAATAAGTGTTCATGAATGTACTTGTGAATTGTGTTGAATTATTGTTATTTATGTTATGGATTTTATTACTTTTTGGCTTGTTCAATCATGTTTTCATGTGTAACACCGCAATTATAATTTATGGTGACACTGTAACTGAATGATTAATTGTTCTTGCATAACTTCGCATTGTCATGTATGCATTTGTTAATTAATTATTAGTATGATAATGAGGAAAGGTATCAAAGAAACAAATTTTAAGTGAAATTGGTATTTTCAAGAAGTATGCCATATCCTCAAAGTGCATAGAGGTTATTGGGTACGTTACAAGAACATTGATTAGCATTATATTATGAGAACATATTGTTCAAATGTCGATACTATTTATCGCATTGGCATCTCCAGATAACCTATCCTACAAATAACCTAGGATTGGTGAACAATGACTTCCATATGGTAAATGGGTTTTCATATCTTAGTAGGGTATCTATAGAAGCCACCTCTCAACAAGTCAAAGGAAATAAAAATATAGATTCAACAAACCTATTTTGAGGTTTTATCCATCATAAGGAATATCGTAGGGATATACAGGAGAGGGAAGAATTACATGCTCAAGCTAGAGTTTTACTGCAAAAATCAGAGTAGATACTATAGTTTGGGAACAATGGGCTAAGGAAAGGAACAAATCCAAATCTAAAGGAGACGAAATAAACTACTTCATAGTAGTTCATGGAGATGAGAAATACAACACATTCCTCACCAAGTGACAAGGTAAGCATTATAAACAACTATCTTTGTCAAAATATTTGAGTGTAGAGGACATCTCGTTCAGTATCTAGAAGAGATACATAATAAGATTAGTTTTGAAGGATGTATTTGATGAGATGCAAACCTATTTAAGGAATGGTTTAGAGATGATCTCAATAAATCCTATCAAATGGATTATGGTGTGGAAATCAAATATAATAAAAGAAAAAATATATATAGAAAGGGAAGTATGGGTGGAGAGACGAAAAACCATAAAAGGGTTGCTTAGAGCAGTGCAGAAAACCCCTAAGAAAAGTAATCCATGGTCATTGACTCATGCAATATTCAAGGGATGAGTGGGCCCTTCAACAAAACATATCTCAGGAGTCTAATCCAAAAATGAAATCCAGACATTCTATTAATCTAAGAGACAATGGTTGATTCAACTTCATGCATAAAGATAATGAAAGAAATTCTTCCATCTTAGATGTTTTTTTTTCTCTAAGGAAGGGCACTCTAGAGGACTCTGCATAATATAGCATTTCTCCTTTATCAAGAGAAACAAAACTCTTTTAGATTCAACTATCCAAGCCTCACTTACATCTCCAAAACTCTATTTAGACTTTGACATCTTCAACGTTTATGGACCCTACATAGGTGAGAAAAATAGTACTAGGAGGTAGACGATCTTGTCCAACTAATTGAATATGAATGAGTAATAGGAGCCCGATGATCTAAATTACACTTTGACCCCTCTAATATATCATGGAATAAGGCCAAAAAGGACCCATTATGGAAGTTTTTATGGTATTACAATGAATCCCATAATTCGGTTGATATCGGTCCTCACTACCTAGAACTGACCTAGAGGAATAAATGTAGAGGGGAAGAAGTAATCTCAAAGAGGTTATATTGTTGGGTCATTACAAACTTTCTAATTCTAAATATTGAGAGTTATGGTCATCGTTTCTTAGATGGGGGGGATCAAAAACCTTCGACCTCATTCCAATAAAATTGGTAAGGGACAATTGATGTCATTTCAACCCCAACTTGATACATTCTACTATGAACCAATTCATGGAGAATTTGATTAAGCTTTAAAAACACATGTGAATGAGAAAATGAAAAGCTCCAAATTTGGATTCAAAGCTACTACAAATAGAAACAAAGCTTGAATCCTTAATGGTTTTTGGGTGGAAAAGCAAGGAGATCCATCAAAGATAGAAGAACACAAAAACCTAGAAAGGGAAAGAATCCAACTAACGACTTAAGAAGAAGCAAAGTAGCATAAGAAAGACAGGAAAATTGGCTAGTCAATGGGGATGAAAATACAACATTTTCCTATTGACATGATTTACAAAGGAAAAATCAGAAGACAATATGGAATATCAAGGATTCAATCAGAAAGGTTTCTTCTTATTTCAATGAAATATCAAAGGAGGTGTTGCAGCACTACTATACAATGTAAAAGGATCCAAGAACCAAAACCATTAGGTATATACTGACATTATCCTCCAACATTTTATAATGGTCAATGATGAGGAAAATGAAGAAATTTTAAAGTAGATCAGCAAAGAAGATCATGCATTCATAGGTTTTGTATTCTATACAATTCGATAAGGCTTCCATGTCGCAAAAATGGTCTATTGAGTTGTACAAGATTTTTTTAAACATTCTAGGAAAAGATTTACTTGGAACAATGGAGGAATCAAGAAGAATGGGTAAGATCCTAAAATATTTCAACTCTACTTTCTTAACCTACATTCCCAAAGTGAATCCTTCAAACACTTTTGAGGATTTCCAGCCTATTTGAAAGTGGAATGTAATCTATAAGATCATATCAAAGTTGGTAGCTAGTAGGATCAAACCTCTTCTCTCAAATTGGCATATCCTAAGAACAACTAGGATTTCTCTTGGGGAATCACATTTAATATGTAATTAAAACCACCCAAGAAATTCTCTACCCAATAAAAGCCAAAAATTTCCAATACTTTGTTTCAAAATTGATTTATCAAAATAATTTGATAGAGTTAATTGGTTATATGTTAGACTCCCACACATCCGCATAGGATTCCCCCAACATATGGTATCTTGGCCACTAAATGTCTCATGATAGTTGATTTCATTGTCTTGATCAACGAATTCACCTCTAAGTTTTCTCATCCTACTCATGTGCTCCAACAAGGGTTCCCACTAAATTCCCCCTTGTTTTTTGTCATGGATAATAGCCTACGTATATGAATTCTCAAGGAGAAATGAGAAGGGAATATAAAAGGTAAAAAAAATGTTTAAGGAGTCATCATCACACACTTTTTGTTTCCATATGTCATTCTCTTGTTTGTTGTAGGATCTATTCAAGAAGCTTGTGCTTTAGGCAAAGTTATGAAACAATTTTGTCAACTATAGGCATGATAAATAAATGTTAGAAAATTCATCATTTGCTTCCATCATAAGACACATATATTAAAGAAACCAATTTTGATATTTATTTTATACTATGGGAACCCAATTGAATAATAATTTAAATACTTGCGATTCTTTTGAAGGAAAATGGTTAAAAAAAGGTAGATTGGGCATGGCTGGTAACAAGACCTAGAATAACAACAACAATGCTACACTCCTAAGCTTAGTAGTTTAAATGTCAACCTGGGGTTCATACAAAATTGAGATGTACCATGCACTATGTATGCAGACCCCACACATGCATCTATTATATAGGGGGGCGTTATCTTAACCAAGGGCTACTTCAATTTCTTCAGTAATGGAGAGTGAAACCCAACAAATACTTAATAAATCATAAAGGCAAAATAAGAAGTGTAAGTGATATGAAGTTGGTGCATTAATTAAAGGAGAATACTACAAACATAATTTATAGAACCAAGCAAACTAGTGAATATTCCCCACTTATCTTGTCAGTGTAAATATGGGGTACATTATTTAAGGAACAAAGTGTAAAGCTACAAATCTAGGTGAGTTGTTGTGAGTTGTTGGACCAAAATTCGAAGACAACTATGCTAAGAATTCAAATTTAATTTATCTAAGTGACTTTGAAGCAATGCAAACCCTACTCAAATCTATTATATTGCAGAAGCTAAATTGAAGCATAAGAAGGATTACCGGAAGCAAATTATATCCTTTGTCAAAATCCGTGTTGTGAAATTATTTGAATTGCAAAGTTGTGAAAGTGCGGGAGTGTGGGAGGATGAATGATATGAATTCTTCGCAGAAGGGTTCAAAATAGATCAATTTAAACATATGCATAAAAACATTTTGTTCACTTCATATACTTATTTTTTATAATAAACATTGTTACTTGAAATAAATTCAACTAAGTATGGAGATTTAGTGGTGGAATCTTAGCAAATCAATGTGTCATAAATGACTCGGTTATTGTGAAAATTGCATTGCTTGTTAGAATAATTATAACCGGTTTTTTAAGAAGTTTTTGCTTTGGTTTTAGCTTTAATAGTACATTTTAGTGTTGGTTGTGCAGGAGATATACTTGTGTGAAGTACAGAACATATATATCTTTGTGAAATGTGTAGATATAGACATAGCAAAAGGCAGTGCACACCGTGAAAAATGGATAAGCAAAATATTGAAATTAAAATTATGACCATTAATCAACAATATTTTTTAAGTTAAATATATGCATAAAAGAATTTTGTTCATTTTATATATTTATTTTTTAATATATGTATATACGGTAAAAGCGTTGAGATATCTAAAAAGTTAAAAGACTTTGTTGTTAATGTTTGTCGATTATCATCAAAAGAAAGTTGTTTTATGTAACTATTTTATGTGTGTAAAATAAATATTAATATTTAAAACATTTTTTATATTAATTTATTTTTTAACTAAGAAAAAATTGCATATTTATGCATATGAATATCATTTTTATTATTATAATCTTAAAATATTAACATTTAATTTTATTAGTGATAACATTTTCCCCTAAGACACTCTCATCCAAGACCCTTGTAGTGAAGTGTGCTCCAACTTTCACAATGGCTTTCAGAGTGAACTGACTATTACTTTAAGTTCACTTATTTGTATGAACAAGATAGAAAGGTCTTGCAACTTTTTCAGTGTAAGGAATGATATATGATATGAAATTTTAGTTTCATCATTTCTTTGCTTCATGTATGCAGTAGCAAGTTTGTTCAGTGATTTATACAAAATTACTGATAGTGAGTATTTTTGAAAGATTTTGGTCTATTCAATAATCTATACAAAATTAATGATAACAAGTTTTTTAAGAAGATTTTGGTTTGGTTTTGGCTTTAACAATACAATTTAGTGTTGGTTGTGTAGGGGAGTGAGAAGGTGCAAAAGATAATCTATGTGGAGTGTGTAGATATGGTCATAGCGAAAGGCTCCAACCAATGTTAAAAATGGCTAAATAAAATATTAAAATTAAAATTCTGACTACTAATCAACTATATTTTTCAAGTTAAACATATGCATAAAAATATTTTGTTCATTTTATATACTTATTATTTATAATAAACATTGTTACTTAAAATATATTCAACTAAATATGGACAGTTAGCGGTGGAATCTTAGCAAATCAATGTGTCATAAATGACTCAGTTATTGTGCAAATTACATCACCTGTGAGAATCTTCATGTTGTGGAACTACTGGAAGTGCAGAGTTACGAAAGCGTGGAAGTACGGAAGGATGAATGATATGAATTCTCCGTACAAGGGTTCAAAATAGGATAACTTAAACATATGCATAAAAGCATTTTGTTCACTTTATATACTTATTTTTTATAATGAACATTGTTACTTAAAATAAATTCAACTAAGTATGGACAGTTAGCGGTGGAATTTTAGCAAATCAATGTGTCATAAATGACTCGTTATCATTCAAATTACATCGCTTGTCAGTATTGATTTTCTTTAAGCTAGGTTAAGCATGTAGTTCATTTCAATTTCATCATGTCTTAACCATAAACAAGAATGTTGCAACAACCAAGATCACAAGAAGAAACACCATGCACAAGTACAGAAGATATATCCTAGGAAACCCTTCTCAACAAGGGAGAAAAAACCCAGCCAAATCCTTTGTTATATTCTTCAAGAGAAAGACCTTTCACCACCAAGAATGACTTAGCACACAAGAGGGTGCTTAAACCCTAGAAACCCTAGCGCCCAAGAGAGGTGCGCCACTTTTCCAAGTAGAAGTGTTTGCTGAAATTTCCAAACTCACAAGATATGATTCTACAATGGAGAATCATATCTTACTTATATTAGACTTGACCACTCAACAAAGGCGCCTATTGGCTCAACAGGGTCGACCTCTCTAAGTCACTATATAATTTATTATTATTATTATTATTACAATAATTAATATTAATATTAATATCAATATTAATTATCTTTTACATTTATTATTAAACACATTAAGGTGGGGCCGACCTGTACCCTTTATATAATATCTAGGGTTACAGGTAGGTCTGACTCTTGAACAATATATAGCAAAGGATCTGATACACCCAGTAGTGCTCATCCACTAGGGGCACATCCATAGGGATGCCATGACTCTGATTCACTGCATTACACAGATGAACCAGGTCCTCACATGTTCACCTGTGCTCATTCACAGGCACGTCCACTCTACAGATTTTCTTTCCCACTGCCACCAACAGGAGAATCGTCTGGAGTCTTCTCGTCAACTCTGTTGCTTAGTGGAGGCCATCAAATCATCTTCATTTATGTTCACATGATGATGTGCCCAACACTTTTGGGATTTCCCACGTTCACCTTGTGCTCAGCCACAGGGACGTCCTAACTCAATAGATCGTTTTTCCACCGAATAATCATCTGGAGTTCTTCTCTCTCACGTCATGGAGGAGATCATCTCTATGTTCCTAGCTCTGTCTCAGGTTGGAACCACGAACCCTTCTTAGGGGATTTCTCTCATGTTTGTAAGATGAGAGAAAGGCTTCACATAGTTGTTATATTCCACATCTCACAGGTTTGTAAGCTAGAGGATGTCTCCTATAGTTGCATTCATCAACAGTCAGAATAATGATAACATGTTTTTTAAGAAGATTTTGGTTTGGTTTCGACTTTAACAGTGCATTTTAGTGTTGGTTGTGCGCGGATATACCTGTGTGGAGGTGCGAAAGATATATCTCTGCAGAGTGCATAGATATGGTGATAGAAAAGTCTCTACGCAACATGAAAAATGGCTAAGTAAAATGTTAAAATTAAAACTTTGACCATTAATGAACACTATTTTTTAAGTTAAACATATGCATAAAAGCATTTTGTTCACTTTATATATTTATTTTCTAATATATGTGTATTAGTAAAAGCATTTAGATATCTAAAAAGTTAAAAGACTTTGATGTTAATGTTTGTTGATTATCAACAAAAGAAATAAGTTGTTTTATGTAACTATTTTTGGTGTGTAAAATAAGTATTAATATTTAAAACAATTTTTTATATTAATTTGTTTTTTAAGTAAGAAAAATTTACATATTTCTACATATGAATATAATTTTTATTAATACAATATTAAAATATTAACATATAATTATATTATTGATAACATTTTCCCCTAAGACACTCTCATCTAGGACTCTTGTATTAAAGTGTACTCCAACTTTCGCAATGACTTTTAGGGTGAACTGACTTTAACAATACATTTTAGTGTTGGTTGTGCGGGAGATATACTTGTGTTGAGTGCAGAGGTGTTGAAGATATATTTGTGTGGAGTGCGTAAATATGGTCATAGAAAAAGGCTCCGCACAACTTGAAAAATGGCTAAGTAAAATATCAAAATTAAAATTATGACCGTTAATCTACAATATTTTTAAAGTTAAACATACGCATAAAAGAATTTTGTTCACTTTACATACTTATTTTTTATAATAAACATTGTTACTTAAAATAAATTCAAGTAAGTATGGAGATTTAGTGGTGGAATATTAGCAAATCAATGTTTCATAAATGACTTGGTTATCGTGCAAATTACATCTGTGGAACTATAGGAAGTGCATAGTTGCGAAGTGTGGGAGGATGGGTGATGAATTCTCCGCACAAGGCTTCAAAATAGACTAAGTGTTGACTATGCAAAGGATATACCTATGCGGAGTGTGGAGGTGTGGAAGATATATCTGTGCGACGGATATATATGTTTAACAATATTTTTTAAGTCAAACATATGCATAAAATCATTTTGTTCACTTTATATACTTATTTTATAATAAACATTGTTACTTAAAATAAATTCGACTAAGTATGGAGAGTTACTAGTGGAATCTTATCAAATCAAAGTGCCACAAATGACTTAGTTATTGTGCAAATTACATCATTTGTTAGAATCTGTGTTGTGGAACTATTGGAAGTGTGGAGTTGCAGAGGTGCGGGAGGATGAGTGATATGAATTCTCCACATAAGGGTTTAAAATAGACTTAGTGTTGGTTGTGCGAGGGATATACTTGTGTAGAGTGTGGAGATGTGGAAGATATATAGATATGGTCTTAGCAAAAGACTGCGCAAAACGTGAAAAACAAGTTTGTTCAAAATTTTATACAAAATTACTGATAGTGGATATTTTGGGAAGATTTTGTTCTATTACGTAATTTATACAAAATTAATGATAACGGGTTTTTTAAGAAGATTTTGATTTGGTTTTGGCTTTAACAGTACATTTTAGTGTTGGTTGTGCGGGGGATATACCTGTGCAGTGTGCGGAGGTGCACAAGGTATATATATGTGTGGAGTGCAGAGTGCATAGATATGGTCAAAGCAAAAGGCTTTGCACAATTTGAAAAATGGCTAAGTAAAATATTAAAATTAAAATTATGACCATTAATGAACAATATTTTTTAAGTTAAACATATACATAAAAGCATTTTGTTCACTTTATATACTTATTTTTATGATAAACATTGTTACTTAAAATAAATTCAATTCAACAATATTTTTTTAAGTTAAACATATGCATTATTGGATAGTTGGTTGTCATTGATGTCAATAGAAGTGATGGGTGCATTTAAAGAAGTCTACAAGAAGCCCCAGATGTGTGTTCTTGAAGCCCGAAGTTGTTTGAGGAATAAGGACATGATGAACAATGCAAATGCAAGTAACACACTCATAGATAGATAGTTTGTGTCATATTGTTTCCAACGGTAGGTAGTACATCACGTAGTTCTTCATGGTTGAGGAGTTATGAGGTCATGAAGTTGGAAGCCTCGAAGAATGGTTAAGAAGCCCCTAAACAATTATAAGTCAATAATTAAAAAGCAAAGTGGTTGTAACAATAAATCACATGTTGCCCCTAAAGTTAAGGAAATAAGTTACTTTGAAAAGTTATAAATACACTTCAAGAAGTCTTTCATAAGGACACTCACACACATAAGTTTCTTGAATATCTTCTAAGTGAACAAGTGATGTATTAGCGAATCTGTTACGGCGAGTCTAAGACAACGAAGGAAGTGTGGAGGCAAAAATTTTGGGATTGCAGAGGCAAGCAAGGGTTTCTGAGAAACCCTAGTTTGGTTTACCCTCTCTGGTCAAACTACTGGTGTCTTGCAAGGCACCCCCGCGGGTTTTGTTATCCTCCACAGTGTCCCAAGGATGAGAATGGAAACCGACGGAGGTAACCTCGATCCACTTAGGATTTGGTAGCTAGCACTACCAAATCATAGAAGGATCTCTCTGCAATATTACATTCAAAATATGACTAAATAGGGTAAAAGGATATTAGGCTAGGTCTGAGATCTAGAGTTTTGAATTTTAGGGTTTTAGTTGGATCAGGAGGAGAGGCCAAGGAAACTAGGTCAGATCTAAAAGATTTCAGTTGCAGGGATACAAAGGGGCATGGAAAGTATGTTCAGTGACACTTTGAGGTTGTCAATTGTAGTGTAGGGTGGAAAAGCAAAGGTTCAAAATGAGCATGACGAGCAAGAGTTCATTTATCAGAAGATGAATAACATAAACATGAAATTCCTACCAAAACAGAGCATAAACTTTTTGAATTTTGTTTAACATCTTATAGGAAGATCATTGAAAGAAAAGATATGGAAATAAGGAGAATTAATCATTCATAAAAGTGAATTATAAAAAAAAAAACATTGTCACTAAATCATACCACATGAATCCCTATATAATAGATGCAATTGGCCTTGTATTTCTGCAAAAATAAACTGTACAAAAGGCTCCAATCCTTCTACTCTCTTATGTCCAACCCTGAATATGACTAAAAACTAGATACATATAGACCAAAACCATCTTCCCCTCTATCAGGGGTCGAATCCCCCTTGATAGGAACAGTTCACACAAATTTCTCTAACTAAACCTAAGACTAGGGAGGTTACAACAAACTCTCATTTTAGCCTTTGACTGACCTTTCTATCATAAATGACCTTCGTGATTACATCAAAATTACATTAACAAAATAAATTTACATTCATCTACATCATGTCAACTCAAATCAAGAGAAATTATACCATGAGAAGCTAAGTTTTACTGAATAAATTCAAAATTTTGACCTCCAGGAAAAAACACAGCACATTCAAGGAAAAATGGAGCGCCATCTGGGAAAAACACAATGCCAACTTGCAAGGCAATTTTGAGTGACTTACGGTTCTCCAAATGTTGATCTGAAGGTAACAATGGAAAACTTAGGATGTCTAGTTATCCATAGAGTCCTTAGCAAGTAAAATGGCCTCTCCAAGGCTGAGAAAAATGAATTCTCCCAAGGTCACTCCAAAAGCGTAGCACCAGGGTGAAAATAGTGGAAGAAAGTGGTTTTTTAGCCTGTTTTTTGCATTTTTCTTCCACCCAGAAAGGTCACATGGCACAAAAAATAGATAACTGACATGTGTAGGTCATAATCTATCTAAGTATGTAGATTTTTGGATATTTGGATCCCTGGCGGAAAAGCGCAGCGCCAAGGTGTTGCGCTTTTGACTGACTGTGTTTTCCTGCTTTAGCCAAAAGTCACTAAAATTTCAAAAATTTCTTCTAAAATGATCTAAAATTTCCCCTTAAAGTTTGAAAATTATGTGCCTGGAAATGGGAGAATCCTTAGCCAACAAATCAAGCTTATCCTTCTTCTTTTGCTTAATTAGGGTTTTCCTCAATTTCTTTTTCAACTGCTTGATCCTGATTTGAGAAATCATGTTTCTGGTGCAATAATGCATGGCCATGTTTTTCTACAGCTTAGTGTCTATGTTGGCCCTCTTCAATAGCTTCTCCAAGTATTAATTTACTCTCCCAAGCCAATACTCCTTGTCTTCCACCTGCTCTTCTAAACCAATCAATGTTTTACCTTTGTCTTTTTCCTTGCTGGATGATGGATGACCTGGTGAGGTACTTTGTTGCATCACACTTGGCTTCAAAATTCCGTTCTCTTGTTTTAATAATGCCACTATGTGATTTTCCTTTGCAATATAATCCTTTATCTATTGTATTTGTGCTTGTTTCTCCTTGATAATTTCTTCATTTGATTTGTCTCCATGGTCAAACATCTCTTGCTCATGAGGCATCTCCTCCTCAAATTGTTGCAATGGTGAGTCAGTTGCATTCCTAGGTGACTGCTCCAATTATCCTTGAACACTTTTCCCCTAATTACTAACTCCCATGATGGTGACTATGGTGATTACACGACTTCTATGTGACCTTTAATTATATGACCTAATGATGACACCAAATGGATATCTAAGACCATGATTTGGACCTTTAGGCCTCTGCAATATGCATGATAATGATATGATGACCAAAATGATGACCAAGAAACTCTTTTGGTGACCCATTACAGGAAATGATGACATGACCATGATGTTTATTTGTGACCTTGAATATGGAGGGAGCAGTAATATACCTAGACACACCAACCAATGATCAAATTTTATTTGAGAGTTCACTTGGAAATATAAAATTTGACCTAGGACCCTATCAACTGACATTGAAAGAGTACATTTGATCACTGGGACTAATGGAAACTAACATTGGTTGCAACTAGGGATGTCATGTCCTTTAGGAGGTGTCAAGAACACCGTAGACCAGGTCACCTTGTTCATTGGGCAATAGAGTCACTGCAACTACAATATTCAAACTGAAAACTGAACTGTATCATCAACTGCAATCTCAACTAGAAACTGACACTAAAAAAGATGCTCAGAATGTTGAGCTTATTTGCACACCAACCTATTCTAATAGATGAAAAACTACTCAATCGAATGAAATCATAGTGCCAGTGTAACTAATCAAGTAAATGCCTACTTGATTGATGCTCCCAACCAACTCCTATGTACATGAATAAAAACTTATACATTGGCATCCAAAAACATTTATGAAAATGATCTCCGTCATCAATGAATGTTGCAATAATTACCTTCATTGTTGGTTGCAACAAACTTGCCACTGGATCCTGAAAGACATGAAAATTTACCTATTGTTGATCTAGAGGAAACAAGGCACCTTATTTTCTTGAATTTGTTCTCTCGTCATAATGAAATTCAACAAGAGTGTGCTCCTGATCTTCACAAAATTCTGAACATGTAAATGGGCAACTTTCCTCTTGAAATACAAACTCGGGACATGAAATAATTGAAGACAAATCTGAATAACACTCCTCATCAACATCCTAGTGCTCTGAAATTTGAATACAGTTCTGATCATCTTCATATGCTATAGGAGAATGAACATGGTCTTCATCATTGGTTTGTTGATTAGAATTCTCTTCGGTCAAGGAAGACATGGTTGGTTGGAAATTTTCCTAAACTGCATGGCAGCGAGGATCTGATTTTTCTTCATGTTGTTGGAAAGGAATTCCAAGCAAGTCCTCTTGAAGTTCCTCATCCATAAACTCCTCATCACCATATACACTTTCCAAATATTGAATAAAACCTTGAACATGTTGACAACAATCTTTTACCAGCAGTAAAGAAGGATATGTTTTTTTTAAATTTTCAGAAAAAATCATATGAAAATCAACAAGTGAATATATACAACCATATGGAAAACCTTCATACCATGACCTCACTTTTCCCTCCAAATTTTTCATGAACATATTCATCAAACAATCCTCAAGAAAGTGAATTTCCAGCCTATGTACATGCATATGAAATTTGACCAAGTGAAGAGCAACATCATCTCCTTCCTGATCTTTAAACCTAGGCAGATAGATCTGCCAATCTATGTGAAGAAGATGATTTGGAAAACTAGGCATATGAGATCGATTCATAGGAGCATACCTTGTAGATTGATAATCCATCTTGAAGCAGTGGAGTTTCCAATAAAATCTTTAGGCTACTAAGTCTTTGGACAATGGAGCTTCCATGAAAATTCTAAACTCTAAATTCTTGAAAATGGAGTCGACGGGTGAATGATGTACAACCTTTCTATGTCTGACTATTATTCACCATCAATTCTCAGATCTGAACTTTGTCGTTTTATCCCAGGGAATATCTCACCTTCGCTCCCCAGCAACGATGCCAAAAATGTTATCCTCCACAGTGTCCCAAGGTTGACAATGGAAACCGACGGAGGTAACTATTGGATCATGTTGTCATTGATGCCAATGGTTTGATTGATTGATTTCATTAATTGATGTCAAGTGATTGATTGATACCAAAGGATTGATTGATTGATGATTGATGTAATGTAATATGTATTGTCCTTGATGAGAATGCATATATGAAGATGGATCAATGAGTTGTCATTGATATGATGGAGATGGATCAATGATTTGTCATTGATATGATGAAGATGGATCAATGAGTTGTCATTGATACATGATGCATAGTTAATGTATATGATGCAGTGGTGGATTGATGCAAAAGATGAATCATTATAGTCTTATCATGGTTGATAAAGTGTACAAATGGATGAACTCCAAAGTGGTCCCCTTATGGTGAAAACCCTCATGGGAAGACGCTTTGTGGATTGAGTTATCCTAGAAGAATGGTTGGAGAACCCATGTTTGATTATGGAATAATGAGATGAATATCAATGAAGTTGTTGGTGAATCTATCCTAGATGGATAGTGCTTGTCATTTCATTTCCGGTGGTATGTGGAATGTCACATAACTCCTCATGGTTTGAGAGTTATGGCCTTACGAAATTGAAGGACCCCCATATGAAGGCTTGAAGCCCACATGGTCAAAGAAGTCAAAGTGCTTTAAAAGAAGAAATAATTATTTAAATGATAAAGTAAAGTGACAAAGTCAAGGTGGATTATTTAAATAATAAAGAGAAGAGACAAAATCAAGAAATGATAAAGTAAGGTGACAAAATCAAGAAGGAATATTTAAATGATAAAGTATTGGAGAACTTTCTATTTATAGAAAGTGGTTAACCGTAAAATAAGGAAAATAGGTTAAGTGACCTAGAAATGGGTTAAGTGACCTAGAGGATGAAAGTATAAATAAGATAGCAATGGTCTCCTGCAGAATATCCCTTTTGTTGATCAATGGAGAGCTTCTTGTGAGAATATCTTTTGTAGAGCATCTTTGGTGTGGATCTCTTGAGCATGTGTTGAAGTTCTATTCTGAGAGAGAGGAGATCAGGAGGATCCCATGGATGCATTGAAGTTTCGGCAAGTCTGAGATCATGACGGTGAAATTCTCATAATTACAGAAAAACCCTATTTTACAGTGCATACGCGGGTTGTCTGTGTATAGAGTGCGTATACGAGAGATGTCTTTGTACAGGGTGCATACAGTACGCGGGATGTCTGTGTATAGGGAGCATACAATGGATAAAATCATGGATATTTGTGGTTGAGTTGATGACAATCTATTGAGGACTGAAGCAGGTTCCAGATCTGCATTTTATGGGCTCAGATCTGTCACTGAGACACTGGTATGGTTACATTATTGTCTTGATGGATACTATTGTTTGTTGTGTTGTGAATGCTTAGGGAATTCTTGGTATGGCTGCTATGATGTGTTTTAGTTTGGTTGATGAAGTGAGCAGTACTCTTGTGATTCAGTGGTGATATGATTGCTATGGTATACTAGTTGTTTATACATTATTGAGATGGCATTCATATTGATTAGTTGTGGAGCATGAGTAAGCTATTGGAGAGCTTGGATGTGTTGTGACTGGTTGTGGGTCAGATTGGACAGTGAGAGATAGAAGAGAATATGATTGCAGGTTGCAGAGGATCTGAGTCTGTGATGAAAAGGATAAACCCTAATAGCTCAGAAGGTATACACAGGTTGTAGGATTTCTTGGGCGCATATACACACAGGTTGTACTACTGGTAGGGCACATACATACGCGTGTTGCACTACCGACAGGTCACATACCTGTTGCAGATTGATATATGTTGAGGATTGTTGCCTCATCTCAGTTGGTGTTGAGGATGTAAGTTGAGTCTTGCATTATATAGTTGGTGCTCTTGTAGAGTTCTACTCTATTTAGTTGTTGCTGAAAAACCCTAAGGATTGTAGTTCGTAATAAAAAGAAAATTGTACATACATCTTGTGTTCTTTGTGTTCCTTGTGGTGATGACTTGTTGATGATATATTGTTGATTTATGTTTTTGATATATGTTCACATATAACTGGTTAGAAATTACAACAATGGGTAATGAGTAAATGTTGAATGCTAACTAATGAATTTTGTGTAAGAGGGAAGTTTTGGGGAAAAAATCCCCACACTCATTCACCCCCCCCCCTCTAAGTGTGGTAGGTGTGTCCAACAGTAACCTCGAACCACTTAGTATTTGGTAGCTAGCCCTACTAAATCAAAGAGGTCTCTCTCTGCAATCTTATAATCAAAATATTCCTAAAGAGGGTAAAAGGATATTAGGTTAGGTCTGAGCTCTAGAGTTTTGAATTGTAGGGTTTTAGTTGGATCGGGAGGAGAGGCCAAGGAAACTAGTTCAA
Source organism: Picea engelmannii (assembly GCA_009831015.1). NCBI lineage: Eukaryota > Viridiplantae > Streptophyta > Pinopsida > Pinales > Pinaceae > Picea > Picea engelmannii. The sequence goes on from ML800686.1 coordinate 118,537, forward strand.
ATCTAAAAGGTTTCAGTTGTAGGGATACAAAGGGGAATAAAAGGTATGTTCAATGACACTTTGAGGTTGTCAATTGTATTGTAGGGTGGAAAATCAAAGGTTCAAAATGAGCATGACAATCATGAGTTCATTTATCAGAAGATTAATAACATAAACATGAAATTCCTACCAAAATAGAGCATAAACTTTGTGAATTTTGTTTAACATCTTATAGGAAGATCATTGGAAGCAGAGATATCGACATAAGGATAATTAATCATTCATAAAATTGAATTAAAAAAGAAAAAACACTGCCATGAAATCATACCACATGAATCCCTACATAATAGCTGCAACTAGCCTTATATTTCTGCAAAAATAAACTGTACACAAGGGTCCAAGCCTTCTACTCTCTGATGTCCAACCCTGAATCTGACTTAAAAATAGATACGTATAGACCCAAACCATCTTCCCCTCTCTTAGGGGTCTAATCCCTCTTGATAGGAACAGGTCACACAAATTTCTCTAACTAAACCTAAGACTAGGGAGGTTACAACAAACTCTCCTTTTAGCCTCTGAATGACCTTTCTATCATAAATTCCCTTCATGATTACATCAAAATTACATTAACAAGCTCAATTTACATTCATCTACATCATGTCAAATCAAATCAAGAGAAATTATATATCATGAGAAACTAATTTTGACTGAAGAAATTCAAAAATTTGACCTCCAGGAAAAAACGCAGCACATTCAGGGAAAAATGCAATGCCAACTTGCAGGGCAATTTTGAGTAACTTCATGTGCTCCAAATGTTGATCTGAAGGTACCAATGGAAAAATTAGGATGTCTAGTTGTCCATATGGTCCTTAAGAAAGCAAAATGGCCTCTCCAAGTCTGAGAAAAATGAATTCTCCCAAGGTCACTCCAAAAGCGCAGCGCCAGGGTGAAAATAGTGGCAAAAAGTGGTTTTTTAGCCTGTTTTTTGCTTTTTTCTTCCACCCAGAAAGTTGACATGGCACAAAAACTAGATAGTTGACATGTGCAGGTCATAAGATATCTAAGTATGTAGATTTTTGGCAATTTGGATCCCTGAGGGAAAAGCGCAGCATCAAGGTGTTGCACTTTTGGCTGACTGTGTTTTCCTACTTTAGACAAAAGTCACCAAAATTTCAAAAATTTCAAAAATTTCAAAAATTTCTTCAAAAATGATCCAAACTTTCCCCTTGAAGTTTTAAAATGATGTTCTAGGTAATGAGAGAAGACTTAGCCAACAAATCAAGCTTATCCTTCTTCTTTTTCTTAATTAGGGTTTTCCTCAATTTCTTTTTCAACTGCTTGATCCTGATTTGAGAAATCTTGTTCCTGGTGCAATAATGCATGGCCATGTGTTTTTGTAGCTTAGTGTCTCTGTTGGCCCTCTTCAATAGCTTATCCAAGTATTCATTTACTCTCCCAAGCCAATACTCCTTGTCTTCCAGTTGCTCTTCTAAACCAATCAATGTTTTACCTTTGTCCTTTGCCTTGCTCGATGATGGATGACCCGGTGAGGTACTTTGTTGCATCACACTCGGCTTCAAAAGTCTATTCTCTTCTTTTAGTAATTCCACTATGTGATTTTCCTTTCCAATATCATCCTTTAGCTATTGTATTTGTGCTTGTTTCTCCTTGATAATTTCTGCATTTGATTTGTCTCCATGGTCAAACATCTCTTGCTCATGAGGCATCTCCTCCTCAAATTGTTGCAATGGTGAGTCAGATGCATGCCTAGGTGACTGCTGCAATTCTCCTTGAACACTTTTTCCCTAATTACTAACTCCCATGATGGTGACTATGGTGATGACATGATTTCTATGTGACCTTTAATGATATGACCTAATGATGACACCAAATGGATATCTAAGACCATGATTTGGACCTTTAGACCTCTGCAATATGTATGATAATGATATGATGACCAAAATGATGACTAAGACACTCTTTTGGTGACCCATCATAGGAAATGATGACATTACCATGATGTTTATTTGTGACCTTGAATATGGAGGGAGCAGTAATATACCTAGACACACCAACCAATGATCAAATTTTATTTGAGAATTCACTTGGAAATATAAATAATTTCCTAGGACCCTATCAACTGACATTGAAAGAGTATATTTGATCACTGGTACTAATGGACACTAACAGGTTGTACGACCCACATCCTGCGAGGCCCTGCTAGTTGACTAGTCTTAGTCCCACGAGGCTAAGGAAAATTTGGGGAGGATGCTTGTACCAGGTTGTTGATGCCCAGGATGGTATGGTCTGATATGTGATGCAACCAGGTTCTACAAAATATAAAGGTATGTTATTCCATGTGTTTTGAGGCTTGCATCTTGTTAGGTTTGACACATGCTTGAGGCATGTCTTTGTGAGTTTTGGTATATGCCTTGAGGCACATCTTGGATACTTGGCATAAGGTTTGTTGTATGGTATATGGTTGAGGAATATCATGAGTGATATGGCACATGTTTGATGGTATCTTTTGGTACATGGTTTATCGATGTTAGCACATGCTTGAGGCACATGGTTTGAGGTATATCTTGGCTACGTGGTTGAATGATGTTATGGTACCTTTGTATCTGGTTTGGTATATGCCATGGTTGTTATAGGCACATATTTGTGATGTTGGTACATGGTTGAGGTATACAATTAGTATATGGTGGCATATGTATGAGGCACATTCTTTGGTGCTTGGTTGAGGCACATCATTTGGTACATAGTTGATGCTTGGTACATGGTACATGGTTTTGGTATACGATTGAGGTATATGGTTGACTAATCATCATTGGTGTTATGGTACCTAGACTTGGCAAATCTTATGGTACATGATTGGTGATATTGAGACACATCTTGGTGAAGTTATGGTTCATGAGTTGATGATGATATGGTACATTGCTAGAAGCACTTCTCAGTGATCTTGGTACATGGTATGGTACAAGTTTTGGTACATGATATGGTACAAGTAGGTTTTGGTACATGGTTGATGTACATGGTATGGTATAGGTTATGGTACATGGTATGGTACAGGTTTTGGTACATGGTTTATGTACATGGTATGATGATGGTTTTGGTATCCAGGTGAGTGGATATTGTTATAGTTGATTGATGATGATATATCAATGAAAAATATGGTGATAGGGACAGCGACATGTTGGATGATTAGTTGATCATCAGTTACAGGTTGACATTGATAGTGGCAGGTTGATGTATTGGTGACAGTGACAGTGACAATGACACTATCAATGGTAGTGACAGGTTGTGTATACCCTTATATTTCATGGTAGTAGGATGGGGCAAGGAAAGGGGGTTGCAGCCTCTTTCAGGTTGGTGCCATAGAATTTAGGGAGTTGTACCTTCCTTCATGTTGGAGCCTGTAAATCAGGGGGGTCGTAGCCTCCTTCTTGTTGGAGTCAGAGAATACAGGGAGTTGGGGCTTCCTTAAGGTTGGAGCCTGTAAATTAGGGGGTTGTAGCCTCCTTCTGGTTGAGCTAGAGAATACATGGAGTTGGATCTTCCTTTAGGATGGAGCCTATAAACTAGGGGGTTGGGACCTCCTTCCAATTGTAGCTGGAGAATTCATGGAGTTGTAGCTTCCTTCAGGTTGGACCCTGTAAATAGGTGGTTGGAGCCTCCTTCTAGTTGGTGTTGGAGAATTGGGAAGTTGGTGCTTCCTATGAATGTATTTTTGATATATATAAGAAAGCATTTTGTGGTTTTCTCTCATTTGGGTTTCCACGTAAATTGTGGTGTATTGTGTATCTATGGTTGTTTATTATGCATTGATGAATAATATTGTTTATGATGCAATGATATGTTGAATGCATAAATGATAAACTATTGAATATTGTTGATAAAGTTGAAGTTTATATATACTATGATTTAAAGGGGTAAAAAGTTTTCATACCGATTCAGCCCCCCCTTCTCAATATTCCAACAATTGGTATCAGAGAAGGTTCCTTCAAGAAAAAATTCTAACCACTGGAAGGCAGATCATGGATTACACAGATAATGGAACATTAATATTCATGAAGTACACAGTAAATTGAACACCAATATTTGATGGTCAAAATTGTCTAAAATATGAGATGCGTACCACAATAATGAATACATTTTTACAGGCACAGGGATACGATGTTTGACAACCAATTGTTACAGGATACATCACTTCAAAGAAACCAAAGACTGCATCCAAGAAGGAATTGAAGAGAAACAACAAAATAGCAATGGATTTCATCTTGGAAGGATTACCGGATCTAGTAAAATACAAAGTGGGGCGATGTTCATCATCCAAAGAACTTTGAGATAAGCTACAAAATCTATAGTTTAAGGAATCTCATTCTATTGTAGAGCCAGATCATACTAATCAAAATAAAGAATATGTTGAAGCAGAACGAGATGAAATATGCTCTTCATGTGACACGGATTCAAAAGAAGAATATTGTGAAGAAGGCATAGTAAATCTTGAAGCATAATTAATCAGCGCTTTAGACGATCTGACGAAAGAAAGAAGGAAGAACGAGTCACTCAAGGAAGAATTGATCGAGATAAAGAAGGGGTATCAAAATCCCAACTCTGAAGAATTCCATCAGATGATTACAAACCTAAAAGTCAAATTATAAGAATCCAGAAGGATTGAAGAAGCATGTAAAATTCAGCTGGAAGAAAATCAGTTTTTGGAAGCCATAATAGTAGCACAAAGAAAGGAATTAGAGAAGAGACAAAAGATTTTGACTAGCCATATCAAGGAAATATCTAAGGACTTAAATAATCTTGAAGAAAAATTTAGTCAACAAGAAAGAAGACTTGAAGAAGAAATTGTCTCCTTGGAGACCCAACTTGAAGAAGCAAAGAGAAAAGAAGAAGTCGTGAAGATCCAAATGATGAAGGAAGAATAATATTGTGAGAAGCTTGAAGAATAAGTTTTCAAGCTCAACAAGAACAATGAAGAGAGAGAAATCTCCACATCATTAGTAAAAAAAGTTAAAGGGAAATGTTATAGGTTACTAGAAAGAAAGAATGAAGAGAAGGATAAGAGTTATGCGGAAGTCATCAGAGGCCCTACCAAGAAGGAAGTATGTGAGCCCTCAAATAAGAACATTCCAAAAATGAAGAAGACTCAAGAAGAAGATTACGAAAGAGATGGATATCAAAGAAGACTCTCCACTTTTAGGTATCAAAGAAGCTTCAATCATTGTGAAGCAAATAACATAAGAGAAGATTGTGATCAACCAAGGCATGAATTCAGAAGTACGACATCACAAAGAAGATCATTCACTCCCAAGTATCAAAGTTTCTTTTATGGTCATTGTTTTACTTGAAATAATTTTGGACATAAAGTTGTATATTGAAGAGCTTATGGAATAAATGGTCAAGCAAGAAATGCATATGTGACTCCATGCAATATTGAATGTTACAAATGCCATAACTATGGACACATAGCTTGTTACTGTAGAAGCATGATAGATACTTGTATGAAAGACAACAATGATATCATATATAAGAAGATTTGGAAAAGAAAACAAGAATAGGTAAAGGAATAATAGATGAATGAAGCACGCCTATGAGTCATACTCTCATAATTTGCAGTAGTATGAGATCATGACAAATCTACACGCAAAGAGGAATATGTCAGAATTCAGGAAGATGATGAAGAGGAAGATGTCATGATTTAGATGATAGAAGAAGAAAATTATTCTTCTTTAGGGCAGCTTCCTCCACCTTTCTGAGCCATCTGACTTAGATACTCCCATTAAATATGAATATTAAAGAGGGGGGGTGTAAGCAGTATATCTACAGATCAAAGAACTATCTTTCAAGCATTCTAGAGTGTTTGTAGATTTGTGAAAGTAAATTTCAGAGTAGTTTGATGACAGAAGTGCAAAATTTCTTGTGATAGTTTGATTGTTTGAGGAGAAGATCTCAGAACACATTCCCATGGAGATATCAACTCACAGTTATGAAGTATATCATTGGCACTCTTCTCGAGCAGAGGTTCATGATTGTATAGAGGATTTCATGTATGTATTAAGGTGGGGATATATTCAGTAAAAATTATTCCTGACATGTAAAGTTTGATTTACAAATGGAGAAGGCAGTTTGAGAAGCAGGGATATGCAATAATCAGTTACAACAAAGTCAAAGAAGTCTCAGAAGAGTAAAGAGACATATGGGTCAAAATTGTGTGTAGTTGAGTGGCAGAGTCATGGACAGTTTTATGACATATGCACAGAGATGAATTCATGAGACACTTGGCAGGTATAGAAGACATGATTCGGTGTAGATGAATAATAGTAGATGAAATCATATTGACAGGTGGAATCAGTCAGTCACAAGAAGGCAAGTGGTGAAAGGAACAACAGAATAGGGGAAGAGAAATTGTCAACAAAATCCATATTGTTAAAGGAAAATTGTTGAAAAGTATGGTCATTGATGTGAACTTGACAAGCCATGAAGAATTGAAGTCAAATAACTTTGAATGTTTTTTATATATGTCAGTAGATTACAAGAGGAAGCACCAATGGACAAGAAGCACTACAAGAGAGGAAAGGAAGCAAGTACAAGAAGCCCCACGTTGATCTACACGACATCTTGCAGAAAATTCAAGGGGAGAGAGATCATCATAGAAAAATATCAAGAAAGAAATATCAGAAGCATGAAGACAGGGGGAGACATACCGACAGGGAGAGTTACCCTTTTACCCGTGATGTCAAAGGAGGAGAAAGAGAAAGATCATAAGCATGAAGACAGAGGGAGAAACCCCAAGAAGAGATACCCTTTTCCATTGATGTCAAAGGGGGAGAGAAACATGAGGAGAGAAAGATCAGGAGCATTGGTCACAGGTGGAGTATGAGTGTTTCCATCAGTGCCAAAGGGGGAGATTGTTGGATAGTTAGTTTTCATTGATGTTGTTGGATAGTTGGTTGTCATTGCTGTCAACATAAATGGTTGTCATTGATGTTAACAGATATGATGGGTGAATTTGAAGAAGTCTACAAGAATCCCCATAGGTGTGGTCATGAATCCCGAAGTTGTTTGAGGAACAAGGACATGATGTACAGTGCAAATGCAGGTAACACACTCATAGATGGATATTCCTCGTCATGTCGTTTCCAATGGTATGTAGTATGTCACGTAGTTCCTCGCAGTTGAGGAGTTTCAAGTCATAAAGTTGGAAGCCCCAAAGAGTGGTTAAGAAGTCCCTAAATAGTTACAAGTCATTAATTAAAAGGTAAAGTGGTTGTAACAATAAAGAACGGGTTGAAACAAGTTATTTTGAAAAGGTATAAATACACTTCAATAAGTCTTTCATAAGGACACACACACACAAGTTTATTGAACATCTTCTAAGTGAACAAGTGATCTATTGGTGAATCTGTTACGACAAGTCTAAGACAACGAATGAAGTGCAGAGGTGAAATTTTTGGGTTTGCAGAGAAGAGCGAGGGTTTATAAGAAGCCCTAGTTTGGTTGACCATTGCAAGTCAAATTATCGATGTCCCACAAGGCACCCCCACGGATTGTATGGCCCTCGTCCCACGAGGCCCCGCTAGTTGACTAGTCTTGGTCCCGCGAGGCTAAGGAAAATTTGGAAAGGATGCTCGTACCATGTTTTTTATGCCCAGGAAGGTATGGTCTGAGATTTTATGCAGCCACGTTCTACAGAATATAAAGGCATGTTATTCTATGTGTTTTGAGGCTTGCATATTGGAAGGTTTGGCACATACTTGAGGCATGTATTTGAGTTTCGGAATATGCCTTGAGGCACATCTTGGATACTTGGAATATGGTTTGTTGTATGGTATATGCTTGAGGAATATCATGAGTGATATGGTACATGTTTGATGGTATCTCTTGGTATATCTTTTATGGATGTTGGCACATGGTTTGAGGTACATCTTAGCTACATAGTTGAGTGATGTTATGGTACCTTTGTATCTGGTTTGGTATATGTCAGGGTTGTTATAGGCACATCTTTGTGATGTTGGTACATAGTTGAGGTATACACTTAGTATATGATGACATATGTATGAGGCGCATTCTTTAGTGCTTGGTTGAGGCACATCATTTGGTACATAGTTGATGCTTGGTACATGGTACATGGTTTTGGTATACGATTGAGGTATGTGGTTGGTTGCTCATGGCATATCTTATGGTACATGCTCGGTGATATTGAGAGTCGAGACACATCTTAGTGATGTTATGGTTCATGATTTGATGATGATATGGTACATTTCTAGAGGCACTTCTTGGTGATCTTGGTACATGTTTTGGTACATGATATGGTACAGGTTTTGCTACATGGTTAATGTATATGGTATGGTACAAGTTCTAGTACATGGTCGATGTACATGGTATGATGATGGTTTTGGTATCCATGTGAGTGGATTTGGTTATAGTTGATTGATGATGATATATCAGTGACGAAGACAATGACAAGGACAATGACAGGTTAGATTATTGGTTGATCATCATTTACAAGTTGATGTGACAGAGTGACAATTACAGGTGGATGTGACAATGATAGTGACAGGTTGACAATGATAGTGATAGGTTGATGTATTGTTGATAGTGATAATGACAAGTTGATGTATTGGTAACAGTGGCAGTTATAGTATCAGTGGTAGTGAAAGGTTGTGTCTTCACTTATATTTTAGGGTGGTAGGATGGGACAAGGAAAGGGAGTTGTAGCCTCCTTTCGGTTGGTGCCATAGAATTAAGGGAGTCGTAGCTTCCTTTTGTTATCGGACTAATCGGTAGGTGCGGACACTAACAGATCTCCCTAGATCCACCTGGATCTAGAACAAAACAAGACATGACATGACTCTTTCCCTAAGTGTTAGCGATATTTCTTGTAAGAGGATTAGAATGCAAAAGAATGGGTTAAAACCCACTTGTCCTAAGTTCGGGGTGCTAATGCGCCCATGATTAAATGAAAGCCAAGTCTGGACGGCAAGGATCACAGTGCCCATATCAACGACGCAGATGGGATTCCGGACCCCCCCCCCCCCCCCCGCCCGCCTTTCTACCTTTAAGCGGAGGGGGGGGTCCGGAATCTGGGGCGCACCTCTTCGACGGCTGCAGTTCAAGCGCCCGGATCAACGGCGTACAGGCCATCTGGGTACCCTCTATCATCTAGCGATTAACTATGTGGGCCCCTTTCCCATCATGTCAGCTTGTGGACCATCCTCCCTCTTGCCACCTGTTCTCTTCCTGGCCGTACGATGAGGCTCGTGCCCTTTTACCTTTCCCTCATCTTTTGACATCTGTCACTCTCCCCTTCTCTAGTTCACGTGGTTCGTTTCCCATTTCACCATCCATCCAATGCATGCCATATGTCCCGCTCCTTCCACGTCAGCCTCTCGCCAAAGAGCAAGTCCACTATCTCTCGTCTTCCCCCCTTTCCGCCTGTTGTCTTCCGACATGTGTCCCCCTCTGTCGCCCTTCTCACACTTCGCCACTTCTTTCACGTCCTCACAGTGTCGATGCCATCACTCTGTTCCCGTGCCCCACCTTCCGCACTGGCCCCCACACCTATTCTTTAAGCCAGTCAGTTATTCCAGGTGGCAGCGTGGGAGGCCCTCCACGTCCCGAAGGTGTCGAGTTGGCTAGGCCATCCTCAATCCCGATGAAGCAGTTATTGAAGCGGTTGGTGGTGGTTAGACATCGCCTCCGCCATAATGGGAAAGTCCGGCAATGAATTAAAGGCACGTCGATTCGCCAATGAAACTGTCAGAGGATCGATCGCGTCTGCCATAAGTTGCATGACCATTCAAAGATTGCAGCTGCAGATTGTCAGGAGCCATGCAGACGCAAAGATTTTAATGCTACGTCTCGATTTTTTTGTTGTTGCTAGTTTGAGTATATGAAGGCGTTTTCGCCATTTTTGTATCTATCAATGGTAGAGCGAAGCTCCCGACTGTAAAATTTCAACGACCATTCTGGTTTCCTGGTTATGTATCTGTGTTTGAGACTTCTTGTTTTATGACAAACAGTTTTCCTTTTCCATCTATGTTTCATCTCTTGCTGGAGAGTTCATGATCGAATGCTTCGTATGAATTAACACAGTTATGTTATGGTAAATGATTTATTGTCGCATTGTTGTTTTCTCTGGTTTCCCATATCTGGAAGTAAGAAGATCTTGTCTTCAGATGCCTGCTCTCACAGTCTGTTAAAAGCTTGATGCCTATAGCAGACCCTTGCACCCTTCTTATGAAGTCTTCCATCTACTCACCCTTAGTGCAACTCACTGTTTGAAGTTTATCAAGACCTCACTCGTTCGTGCATACCCAGCCTAGTTTCAGAGTTGAGACGATATTGTTCTGAGTTTCCACCCATTCGATCACCCCTTTAAAATCGTGACATTAAACTGATGGGTGTCAGGCTCTGCTCCTGCAAGCAATCTAGGAGTGACTTCTGACGCTAACATTTATGGCGCCGTTGCCGGGGACGAAGTTGAATATTTTCCCTGGATTTGAACGACAAAGATCAACTGATTCTGAAGGTGCATCAGATATCAGAACTTGAAGATTGCTACTGTGCACCTGGCGACTCCATTGTGACGACT
>ML800686.1:129252-176197 GCA_009831015.1 Picea engelmannii
TGAAACAGGTACTACGCCGTCCCTTTCTGTGAGAACTCCTTTTTCTTATTCTCAGCCTCCTAGTCATCCCTCCTCTGAGGTTTCCCGTTTACTGAATTTTGGGAGTGTTCCTGCTAAGTTTTCTCCTCCTGGTCTGGTATCAGAAAGAGAGATCCTTGTCACTCCCCCCTCCCTAGAGGTCGTGCCTCATCACAGACCTCAAGCTTCTGAAGGTTTCACCACCCCTCCTTTTGTTGCTACTACTGCACAGAGAGAAGTATCTGCACACTCAGGTCCCTTAGCTCTCTCTCTGTTTTCTCCGTTGTCTCCTCCAAGAACCTCTTTTCCAACATCTCCCATCCATACTCCTTCCCCTCCGAGTTCGCCTCTACCTAATATTCCCATGGCTGGTGTTAATCCTCCTATGACCAGGATGGAAGCTATAATAGCCACTAGGTATGCTCCCCTTGTGTTACCTCAGCCCCTCAATGCCCTCCCAGCAGATGGTTACCTCAAGAAACTACCCAAATTCACAGGTGAGGGGGACGTAACTGCAGATGAGCACCTAGAAGCCTTTTACAGTTTCATAGATGACAATGTCATCATGCATGCAGACGTATGGATGAGGATTTTTTTCCACAACCTCCAAGGAGAGGCTAGGAAGTGGTTCAAGGCCCTGCCTCCTGGATCTATTGATGGGATCGAAGCACTAGACCATGCCTTTTTAAGGCAGTGGGGGGATAAAAAAGATTTCATGTACTACATGACAGAGTTCGGGTCGTTGAAAAGAAAGGAAGAAGAGTCTGTCTCTGACTTTTCCAAGAGATTTAATAAGATGTACAGCAGGATCCCTGCTGAGATAAAACCCTCTAAAGCCTCTGCAAAGATCACTTACTCCAGCGCTTTTGATCCCAATTTCTGCCTACTGCTGAGGGAGAGAAGAGACGTTATGCTGGCCCACATGTAGGATGCGGCCGTGGAAGTGGAATCTAACATATTAGCTGTCAGCCGACTCAGGAGTGCAGGTGATAGAAGTACTTTCCAGAACCATTCCATAGCTCCCTCATCCAGTTCCTCCCCCCTACCCCAGCAGACAGATGAGACAGCTAGAACCCTAAAATCACTTGCTGCCAAGATAGAGAAGTTGGAATTAGAAGGGAGGCCCATGTACAGAAATCCCCAGAACACGGATAATAGAGGTTTCAGATGACCTGCTAACAATATGCCTCAGGCTTTCCCGAGGGAACAAAGGGGAAGGGACAGAGAAGACTAGAGGATCCAAGCCCCTTTTCAGAATAATCTGGTTGCCCATGAGGAGGAACAGGAAGCAGATGAGCTGGATCCTGAAATCCACTGCCTAGAACACACTCCTCCTTTTCCTCATCTCACCCAGACTGATTATGAAGAGTCCCTCATGGATGGTCAGCTAAATGAATTGAGCAAGGGAGACAAGGCTAGTGGCGGTCGAGGCAGGTACAACCTGAGGTCCGACAAAAGGGTAGCAACACCCGATGTTCCTGAGCAATCCAATAGAACAGAGAAACCTGCTAATGAAGTAGCAGACACTCACAGAGGTAAGAAGGCTCAACCTCTCTCTCCCATTGTCCATAATCATGTTCCTGAAATTAGAGAAATCCCAAAGCCTATGTCTTCTTTCAATTTTGAACATGAGATTCAAAAGATCAGAATTCATGTGCCACTCACTGAGTTAATTAAACATGGGGAATTCAAAAAACGCTTCTCTGAGCTGTTGAAATCCGAAGCCTCATACCCTCTCATAGACTCCATAAACCTCCAAGATGAAAGGCCTGCAATTGTCCTAGGTCCCATGGTAGAAGACAGAGATGATTCATCCCCTCCCTTCTACACATCCCTGAACATACATGACAAAGTGATGCATAATTGCCTTATGGATTCAGAGGCCTCTCACAACCTCATGCCCAAAACTGTCATGGAGGAGTTGGGACTAGAAGTCACCCGGGCCTATCATGACCTCTATTCTTTTGACTCTAGGAGGGTTCAGTGTTTGGGAGTCATCAAGGACCTGGTAGTTTCCCTATTTCAGCTGCCCATGAAGAGTATGGTCATGGATATTGTGGTAGCTGACGTCCCCCCTAAGTTTGGCATGTTGTTGTCAAGATCTTGGATTAAGAGACTTGGAGGGACGTTACAGATGGATCTCACATATGCCACCATTCCAGTCTTTGGAAGGGAACATAGGAGATTGTACAGAGAATCCCAACTGGCCTACATAATCAGTGATGAAGCCAACCCTACCAATCATCCCATCTATGCCTTGGACACTGATTTAGGATCCAGTTTACTACAGCTCACCCACACCCCTGAGGCTCCTTTACAGATCAGAAAGCAGCCCATTCTTAATCAGGAGACATCCCCTCCAACCACCTCTGTTTGGAAGATGTTCTTTGATGGAGCTTCCTCCAGTATGGGTGCGGGTGTCGGAGTGATATTAATATCACCCTGTCGAGAGACCACATCTCTGTCATACAAGCTGGAATTCGAAGTCACCAACAATGTGGCAGAGTATGAAGCTCTGGTTCTGGGATTAAGAGCTGCAAAGGAAATAGGAATTAAGGAGATGGCTGTGTTCGGGGATGCAGAATTGATTGTCCAGCAGGTCAAAAATGTTTATCAGGCTAAGCATCCTCGACTCAAGAATTACAGAAACGAGGTATGGGACCTAGTTGATAATTTCTTCCTGGCTTTTAACATCTCTTTCATTCCAAGGGAAGAAAATGCTCCAGCCGACCTTTTAGCTTTCACAGCTAGTGTGCTCGAAGTTCCTACGTTAACCATTGTTGAATCCGATGTTGAAATAAAGTATAGACCCTCTGTACCAGACAATGTCAAACATTGGAAGGTATTTGAAGATGATCAGGAGATTGAAAAGTTTCTTCAATCCGTTGATAACTTTTCTGCATTGCACATAGATGAGGAGCCTGACATTGAAGGAGAACTTGACCATCACCCTGGGGAGTTGGTGAATAAAATTTCTGATCACCAGATCATTCAGCTACCGAGTAATCACATTCTGAAAGGACTAATCCCATTAGAAATATTGTTCGATGGAAATGATGTGGAAGTGAAGGGTACAGTTTCAGGTGATGATGTTGACACAGCTAAGTGCAACATAGGCACACCTGAGGAGCCTAAATTGGTCAAGCTGTCAAGGAGTTTGACTGAGGAGCAGAGGGTCGGATATACCAAGTTGTTGAAGGAGTTTGCTGATGTGTTTGCATGGACCTACGAAGACCTCAAGACGTATGACACATCAGTCATTGAGCACAAAATCCCACTGAAAGAGGAGGCTAAGCCGTTCAAGCAGAAGCTAAGACAAAGAAATCCCATGTTGCTACCTGTCATGGAGAAAGAGGTAAAGAAGTTGTTGGATGCCCAGATCATTGTCCCCTTGAGATATTCTGAATGGGTAGCCAATTTGGTCCCGGTGAGAAAGAAAAGTGGGGAAATCAAACTCTGCGTTGATTTCAGGAACCTAAATAGAAGTTCCAGAAAGGACAATTATCCCCTGCCCAACATGGAACACATATTACAGAGGGTCACTGGCGCATTCAGGATATCCATGATCGATGGTTTCTCTGGATACAATCAGATATCAGTCATGCCTGAGGACAGAGAAAAAACAGCCTTCACCACTCCTCGGGGCACGTTCATGTATGACAAAATGCCTTTCGGACTGATGAATGCAGGAGCAACATTTCAGCGGGCCATGGACATAGCCTTGATCGGGGAGAAGGACCAATTTGTGGTGATATATCTGGATGACATCACAGTCTTCTCCAAGACTGATAAAGAGCATTGTTGTCACTTAAAAAGAGTTTTCCTGAAGTGTCGGAGGTATGGCCTATCTTTAAACCCCAAGAAGTCGTTGTTTTCTATGCAGGAGGGAAAGTTGTTAGGTCACATAGTGTCAGCAGAGGGAGTAAGGATTGACCCAAGCAGGGTGAAAGCGAGTCAGGCCCTGTCACTTCCCAGGTCTAAGAAGGAATTCCGGGCCTTTTTGGGGAAGATAAACTTTCTGAGGAGATTCGTCTCAAATTTTGCAGAATTAGTGAAACACATCACATCCATGCTCAGAAAGGGAAATGAAGTAAAATGGACTTCTGAACCCAGAGAGTCTTTTATCCAAATAAAGAAGGAGTTGACTGAAGCACCTGTGCTAATCAGTCCCGATTATTCCAAAGACTTTCTGATATTTTCTTTTGCTTCCTGTGATACAGTAGCGGCAGTTTTGTTGTAGAAAAATGATCGAGGACAAGAGCAGCCTATTGCTTTCTATAGCAAGGCATTGAGAGACGCAGAACTCCGGTACGAGATCATGGAGAAGAAGGCCTATGCCCTGGTGAAAGCCCTCAAGTCTTTCAGAGTCTACGTCTTGCATTCAAATATCACTGCATATGTCCCTTCAACCTCTGTGAAGGACATTCTTATACAGCCTGACATAGACGGGAGAAGGGGTAAATGGATCGCCAAGATCCTGG
Source organism: Picea engelmannii (assembly GCA_009831015.1). NCBI lineage: Eukaryota > Viridiplantae > Streptophyta > Pinopsida > Pinales > Pinaceae > Picea > Picea engelmannii. Next base: position 133,752 of record ML800686.1, read on the forward strand.
AATTTGACCTAGAGATTAAGCCCACCAAGTTGATAAAGGGGCAAGGTTTGGCCAAGCTGCTGGCTGAATCCAATTGCAGGACTTTGGGGATTAACTTCATCATTGAGCAAGCTGAGTCATCCGGCAGGAATTCTCAGATCATCATACCTCTAGCATCATGTCCCTGGTACAAGGATATCTTGTATTTTCTGCAAGAATTAAATCCCCCTGACGGATTAGGAAAGAGTAGGGCCAGAGCTCTGAAGCTCAAAGCGGTCAGGTATTGTCTCATTGACCGAGCCTTGTATTGGAGAGACCCTATGGGGATACTATTAAGATGTCTAGACCCGCTGCAAGCCCAAAAGATGATGTTCGATTTTCATAGCAGTCTCTGCGGAGGTCATCATTTTTGGAAGACCACAGCCCACAAAATCCTTCGGGCTGGGTATTACTGGCCTACTTTGTTTACCGATGTCTGCAGGGAAGTCAGGGCTTGCATCAAATGCCAGAAGTTCTCAGGTAAGCAGCAACTCAAATCTCTGCCATTAAATCCTGTAGTAGTTTCGGCACCCTTTCAGCAGTGGGGATTGGATTTCATCGGTGAGATTCATCCTCCCTCAAGTGGCCATCATATATGGATCCTCACTACTACTGATTATTTCACCAAGTGGATAGAGGTTGTCCCCACCAGGAGCACTTCTCACAAAGTAATCATCAGCCTCTTGGAAGACATCATAGCCAGATTTGGTTGCCCAAGTAGGATTGTCACTGACAATGCCACCCCCTTCAGGTCTGAGCCTCTGGTCAAGTTCTGTGAAYARTTTGGGATTTCACTGGTTCACTCCACTCCATACTACCCTCAWGGAAACRGACTGGCAGAGTCCTCCAATAAAAGCCTAATCAAGCTCATCAAAAAGCTACTGGAGGAYAATCAGAGGGCCTGGGACTCAAAGCTCAAATTTTCCCTCTGGGCTGATCGGGTAACAACAAAGAAATCCCTGGGTCTCTCACCTTTCCAACTTGTTTATGGAATAGAGGTCGTTTTCCCCACTCAACTCGCCTTACCTGTGGCGAATTTCCTTCAAGATTTTGAAGGAGAGCCTAACCATGTGGTCAGGAGGATTCATCAAATGGTGAAGGTGCAGCAGATCAGAGAACAGGTCATGGATAGAGCCTGCAATCATCAGCAGAAGATCAAACAGGCTTTTGACAGGAAGAACAGAAAGAAAGAATTCAAGCAGGGTGACATGGTACTCAAGTGGGACGCACCCAGGCAGGAAAGGGGCAAACACAGTAAATTTGATGCCCTCTGGTTGGGGCCTTTCAAGATCTTTGAATTATGTTTAAACAACACATACAGGTTGCAGGATCTGGAAGGCAAAGAAGTTTTCAGTGGCCCAGTAAATGGGCATTTCTTAAAAAAATGTTTTCTGTGAGCCACATCCGGCTCTTTTTGTTTTATTTTGTAAATATTGCTTCTGTTTTGTTTTTTCGGACTAATAAATGACTCCATATCCCAACAACAAAGGCACTGAATCTGCAAAAGAGTTCTTAGAGCATCACAGGGACGACTCTATCCCCCATGGAGCCAAATGTTAGCGATATTTCTTGTTAGAGGGTTAGAATGCAAAAGAATGGGTTAAAACCCACTTGTCCTAAGTTTGGGGTGCTAATGCGCCCATGATTAAATGAAAGCCAAGTATGGACGGCAAGGATCACAATGCCCAGATCAAGGGCACAGATGGGATTCCGGACCCCCCCCCCCCCCCCCCCCCNACCTTTAAGCGGTGGGGGGGAGTTCGGAATCCGGGGTGCACCTCTTCGATGGTCAAGATCAACACACTCTGATCAATGGCACGCGAGGCGATTCCGGACCCCCCCCCGCCTTTCTACCTTTAAGCAGAGGGGGGGGGTCCGGAATCCGGGGTGCACCTCTTCGACGGCTGCAGTTCAAGCGCCCGGATCAACGGCGCACAGGCCATCTGGGCACCCTCTGTCATCTGGCGATTAACTATGTGGGCCCCCTTCCCATCATGTCAGCTTGTGGACCATCCTCCCTCTTTCCACCTGTTCTCTTCCTGGCCGTACGATGAGGCTCACGCCCTTTTACCTTTCCCTCATCTTCCGACACCTGTCACTCTCCCCTTCTCTAGTTCACGTGGTCCATTTCCCATTTCACCATCCATCCACTACATGCCATATGTCCCGCTCCTTCCACGTCAGCCTCTCGCCAAAGAGCAAGTCCACTATCTCTCGTCTTCCCCCCTTTCCACCTGTTGTCTTCCGACATGTGTCCCCCTCTGTTGCCCTTCTCACACTTCGCCACTTATTTCACGTCCTCACAGTGTCGACGCCATCACAACCTAGACAAAAGAGATGATATCTAGGGTCTTCAATCTCGTCGCCCCAAAGTACAAATCTAACCATGTGATTACATGTGTTGAAGTCGAACATGGCAGAAACCACTTGATTACCGGTCATTGATGAAATCGTTAACAAGTGAGAGGGAAATCACCATTGATATCAATGACTCCCAAGGTACCCTAATACAATCCATCAATTGTGAATGAATGAGTTGAAGTCGAACATCCGATGGAATCTTTCGATCAGGGGCCAATGATGTAAACCCACTGTCGAAAGCGAGGAAACCTGCCATTGAGGCATGCAAGCTCCAAGGTACCAAATAATTTCTAAGTCTTGATTTCGGATAATGAGCTGAAGTCGACGGAACAAAACTCGTCACGGGAGGGCCTTGATGTATCCCCCATCAATGACACGAAATGAGTAACAGATTTTGAAGGTGAAATAGAGTATTATGCAAATTGAACCGGACACAAGAAAGGCTGACACGAAGAGAATGGACAACTGCAGATGGCTGACTCAATAGAGGTTTCATATGGAATTCTCTTGAACATATGAACGACACGACCATGATTTGGCAGCATTGACTCAAATACGACACAGGGAATGACCTTGTAGAAAATCGAATGAGAGGCAAATGGATTTCTCAAACCGGCTTCAAATGATGAATAGGGGGTGTCCTGTTCAAGAGCGACACTTACTGCCAATCAATACGAAGATGATAACATATCCCTTTCCCAAATTTCCCCCCCACCATTTCTGGCGAGTACCTCTTTATTTTTACGCAAGCTTGAGGAGGATAACATATGCTTGTTGATATAATCTTATCCTTCGGAGTATGTTTAACGAACCCTAAGAAGGAGTGGTTCGGTCCCATTACGAGTCTGTCAATGTTTGTTTAACGAGTCTAGAGATAGAAAACTCGAAGGTTTTTCATGATTATAGAGTCTGGAAAAACACTTAAAAGAGAAATCTCTCAGTTCCTTTTTCATAAAATAGTCTGGATGAGACCGAAAAAGAGATAAATTATCGCTCACCAAACACTTTCTTCAAATACTTTATCGAGCGTGAAAATAGCAAGGTCGCTCGGCTATCTTTTCATGTTTAGAGAGTCTGAAAAGAGCTTAAAGAGGACTCCAGGGGGGTTCCTTTTTCGTATAACCTTGTTGAGCCCGAAAAAGTGATAAAAGTGTGCTCAATTGCGTTCTCATGTATTTTCGAGTGCGAGAACGGACAAAGACCATGCTCGAGGTTTTATACAAAAACCATAAAAAACAATCAAAACATGCGATGGAAAAAGAAAATTATGTCCACGTCCCTGTATATGAACATCGAAGTCATTACACCTGCAAAATTTACACTCAAAAGGACATTAGGGATTAGGGTTTAATAGATAAATAATCATAAAAAACCAAATGACATGGTAAAAGTAAATAAAAAGGAGTAAAAACTTTTTTTACCATATCATTTTCACTTTTCCACTATTTGAGCTCAAAAAACCCCTCTTTTACCCTTGAAGTTCGACGTCGGATTGCGGGAGTTACGAGCGTCCATTCAGTGAGCCGTCAGCGACAGTAAGGTAGGCTCTTTGTCCTCTACTCTTTCATGGTTTAAATTTGCATTTTCATTGGTTAAAAATTCATTTTTGAATTGATTTAGTGAGCCCTACTTGCGCGCAGCCATTCTCGCAGGTGGGCTACACATGACCTGCGAGAATGGGTCATTCTCGCAGGTGACCCCACAGTAGCCTGCGAGGTTCTCGCACTGTGCACAAAGGGCACCTGCGAGAACCACAAAGCTCAAAATTTTTTTAGAAATTTACCGAATGAAAGAGAACCAAATCATAAATATAGTTGCTAATCCTCTTTTTGTGCTTCTTATGCAGGTACTTGGCCATCAAAATGGTTCTTGAATGGCGTGAAAGGGAGCACGAAGAAGACAATGTAATTGCCGGAAATCATCCACCTACTATTGCTGCTTTGAGAAACTGTGGCCTCCTGAAGTACTTTCGTATCCCGGGCATGAGGGCCCAAGTCAGGTTATTAGAGTACCTTGTGCGTATGTGGCATCCCGATCAGCAGGTATTTCATGTGGGGGTCCACATGATATCCTTAGATATTGAGGACATTTACTTTTTGACTGGACTTTCACAGCGTGGGCACTACGTGAGCCTGACTGGTGGCAGAGGTGGTGGGCTACCCATGAGTGAGTACTGTCGTTTACACTGTGTTCCCGAGGCAGAGAGAAAGAAAGGAAAAGTAGTTATTTGGGGGGTACGATATTTGACCCTTCGTACTATCCTATTCACCATAGCTCGGATGGCTGGGAGTTCTACTCCTCACATGGTGCTACAAAGTTACTTCCAGTATGCTATAGAGTGTACTAAACCTCGGGTTTTCAATTGGGCAGATGTTGTGCTTCGTAGTATAAAAAAGCAGTTGACCAAATGCAGACGAGGCGACCTGAAGCAATTCAGGTACGGATCTTTGTTAGTCTCCTTCTTCCTTGAGAGGGTTCCATTACTGAGACTGCAGGTTGAGTGGAATTTACCGGCTCCCAGGGATCCAAGGATGCTGAGATGGTGTCGGCTCATGGCCCGGCACGTAGCAGGACCGATCATCAAGTATGATGATACCTTCTTTGACTGGCTTCAACCACATATGTTGATGGTTGACGATTATGCTTATGTCGGGTTGGATTTCCGAGGAGATCCGGATTTAGTACTGCTAGAGGATGCTCAATGGGGGGAACTTGGTAAGAAGTACACACATTTTTTTCTTTTTAAATGTTTTTTGTGAATTTTAATCATATTCAAATGTTTTTTATATATTCGTCCAAAGAATAAATACAAAATTCGTTTTTGATGACACAGATGTTGGACCTTATCGACCTCCTGGTACTTCTCCCATTCAGCGGCGAGAAGAGGTAGCGACAACACCACAATATGTCGAGGATTATCAAGTAGTGGAACAAAATCTAGAGGGCATGACCGCAGATATTCCAGACATGCCTCTTGAAGAGGTTCCACGACGCGATCATCGTCATACTGTAGGAGTGTCAGGATCCATGAGTCGACTGCTCCCTAGAGTTTCCCAGGTAGTCATGTGTTACCGTGAACGTCATCCATGACGTCACTTTGTAGAAGCTATGCGCTTCAGATTTTGACATTTTGGTCTTCGGACAAAACTTTTTTGTAAAAAACTCTTTTGTAAAAAACTCTTTTAATCGTTATATATACAAACGGCTTCTACCGATTTATCATGTATTGTGTGAATATTGATGTGATTGATTTATAAATGATTCAAATGTCTGTCTAATACATAATCAGCCAATGCATCTGTTAATGTATTTAGACATCTAGGAATATGTTGATATTCAATGTAATCAAAATAACGTTCCAAGAGGCGAATTCGCAAAAATACCCGTAACAAAAAAGAACTTCGAATAGTATAGACATTACTTAACTGTAGTACTACAAGCTGTGAATCGATTCGCACAACCAAATAACGGATTTCGAGTGAGATAGCATCAACCAATAATTCAATAACGACGTTATACTCTGCAATGTTGTTGGTCGCACGGCCGAGACACACACCTCGTAAGGAGACAAGTTCGTTTGTAGGGGCGTAAATTGCCCATGCAGCGGAAGCAAGGTTCTAAGTACTACAACTAGCGCCATCAGCGAAGCCAATATAAGGTAGCGAAGACTCCGACATCTGGAAATCAAACACAACGTCACATAAGGGCAGAGACCAGATAACGACAAAAGAAAGCTATAGTAACACACAAGAATTATGATACAATAAAAATACAAGTACTCGTGCACAGATGATTTTATGCATAGTACTTCTTCAAGTACAACCCATTCCTGGGTTCACTCAAAGGGATACCATCGTAATCTACCAACTCATAGGCTCCTTTTTCCAAAACTCGTCGAACGATATAAGGACCTCACCACATGGCTTCGAAATTCCCAGCTCCTAACATATCTCGATCTTGTTCATAGAGAAGAACAAGATCACCTTCGGAGAAAATGCGAGGCTTGACATGCTTGTCGTATTGGGCATTGACACGCTTTTTCTGAGCTTCTATGACTAGGGTGGCATCGCGTTGAGTTTCGTCTAATCGCATAAGATATAATAGACGTTCTTCCTCAACAGAAGTATTGGGTAGGAGTTCAACAGCTAGCTTTAAAGAGGGTATCTCACATTCAATCGGGAGAATGGCTCCCACGCCATAGACTAACTAGAAAGGTGTAAACCCAGTAGCGGACTTGACGGATGTCTGGTACACCCACAATGCCAAAAACAATATTGTGTGCCAACTTGTTTTATGAATCCCTATCATTCGTCAAAGCATAGTTATGAGAACTTTGTTAATTGCTTCGACTTGGCCATTGGCTTGTGGGTAATAGGGCGTTGAGTTATCATGGCGAAGACCCAACTTTTCAGTAAGTTTGGACATCATAAAATTCCTAAAGTGGCTACCGTGATCAGTGACGATAGCTTGGGGAACACCAAAACGAGCTATGACGTGATTAAAAATGAACAATGCTGCGGTCTTTCCAGTGTTGGCAAATGTCGGCATCGCCTCGGCCCATTTCGTAAAGTAATCGACGGCTACAATAATGTAACCATGCCCCCCGCCCGAGTGAGGGTGACATGTCATGAAATCGATGCCCCATTTCATAAAGGGATCAACTGAGACCACAGGGTGAAGAGGACCAGGATGTGACCTTATCTTGTTATTATAGGTCTGGCAGGCATGGCATTTTTGAATGACGATGATGCAGTCGTTAAATAATGAAGGCCAAAAATACCCTGCTCGTAAGATCTTCTGGGCCGTAGCATACCCAGACATATGACCACCACAGGCTCCAGAATGGCAGTCATTCAGAGCTTTCTCGGCCTCGTCGAATGTTAGACAACGTTGAAAAACAGAGTCAATCCCCGACAATAAAGAGTATCCCTGAGGATAATGTATTGACGAGCTTGGTAGCGTATGCGACGTCGTTCAGTACTGGAAAAAGTTGGCCGGAAAGTCTGGGGGTGGAGATATATAATGATATCACCATACCAAAGATCATCAGTGCTAATAAGGAAAAGAGATTCATCGGGTAATGAATCAGCTGCTACATTTTCCATTGAAGAATGGGGAAAGTCGCATATCAACTCAGCAAAGACTAAGGACTTCTTAGACTTGGCGCGTTCGAATTCCAAATCAAACTCCTGGAGTATCACAATCCATTTGGAGTATTTTCCCCCTAGCAATTGACAGGTGAGAATGTGTTGCATAGGGTTGCAATGAGAAATCATTGTAGTCTTGTGTGAGAGGATATAGTGCCGGAAGCATTGGACGGCTTGGACGGCAGCCAAGGCTAGTTTCTCGACATGTAAATATTTGATTTCAATAGGCGTGAGACTGCGACTCAAGTAGTAAATAACATGTTCGTCGTTAGCATCATCCTCTTGGACGAGAACCATGCCAATGGTGTAATCCGAGGCAGCGAGGTAAAGGAAATAATCGTGACTGTAATCGGGGGGAAAGAGAAGCGGAGCTCGCGTTAGGGACAACTTCAAAGCTTCAAAAGCATTGTTGGTGATGGTATCCCAGACGAACTCTGAATCCTTTTTTAATAGCCACGTAAATCCACGAGTTATCTCGGCGTAATTTGGGATAAAACGATGAAGAAAGTTTTCTTTCCCCTGCAAACTTTGTAACTGGCGAAGAGTAGAAGGAGGAGGGAGATTAAGGATCGCCTCAACCTTTAAAGGATCCACCCGGATCCCTTGACGCGAAACGATAAAACCTAGAGGGCGGTCGGATTCCACGCAGAAAACGCACTTATGAGGATTCAAACATATACGATAGAATCGACAGCGAACGAAAATGGCTCGGAGGTGGGTTGGGTGTTCGACTTGGCGCATTGAATGAGCGGGTAAATCGTCCAAATATGGTTGAACGACGTGCTTGATATCATGGAAAGCATAAGACATAGCGCGTTGAAAAGTTGCGCCAACGTTCTTGAGACCGAAATGAAGTTTTCGAAAGGCAAAAGTACCCCAAGGACAAATAAAAGAAGTCTTATGTTGATCCTCGGGAACAATGTTGATTTGATTATACCCGGAGAAACCATCCATGAGAGAGAAGATTTCACTTCCGGCGCAATCGTCGACAATCTGATCGACGAAGGGGGTAGGAAAGTTGTCTTTGGGACAAGCTTTGTTGATATCCCTATAATCAACGCATACTCGAATGGTGCCTTGTTTCTTGTCAATCGGGACAAGATTGGAAACCCAGTCTGTGAGAGCCACCGGATAAATAAAGTCGGCTTTAAGAAGTTTCTCGACTTCGAGCTTGATAGCAGCCGCTTTACATGGGTGAACTGGACGAAGGCGTTGCCGGACTGGTTTAGCGTCGGGGTATGTCTTTATCTCATGTATCACAATCACAGGGTCGATACCCGGCATTTCTTCGTAGCTCCAGGCGAAGATGTCACGAAATTCTTTGAAAAGGGAGGTGTAGGTGACGATTTCGTCAGAAGAACACGAAGCTCCGATGTGGACATTTTCGACAATCCCAGGTTTGATGGATATGTCAAGGGGAATAGTGGGCGAGATATTGCTTAAGTTCCCTTCGGAAAACACATCGTGTGAAGACTCGAGAACGGTGGAAATGACAACAACGATCGATGGAGGCGAAATCCGTTGGTAGTTCTCAATGGTATGCTGCTCCAGAAAGAGGATGGAACGATGATGTCCATCATCCCAAGGGGTGTCCTCCATGACAGACATGATCATCTCGTTAGTGGTAAAAATGACACGAAAAGGATCGGGAGACAACTCACCAAGAGAGGGGGTAGAAGGTGTTGCCGATTGAATGGCCTGATAGGTGGATTTAACCGGACTTAACGACATTGCGTCATCGAAACGAAGATGATATCCAGGGTCAGGTACTATCCAGGGGTCGTTAGACGCAGGAAGTTCGTGAGGCGAAGTGGAGATCATGTTGATAGAAGCAACAGATGAGCATGGAACATCGGGCGGTGGAATGGGGAAAGTACCCATTAACGAAGAGTCTTTTAAAAGGCCTACACCGACGTTCTCATAACCCGGTGGGGTTTTAGAAATAAATGGTACGTTTCCAGTACGGGTATCAGAATTAAAGAAGGCTAGTTGGTCAATGGTAACAACCTTTCCTTGATGAGGGAAACGTACTACACGGAAAAGGGTCGACACAACTGCGCACATGGAATCAATCCAGCTGTGGCCAAGCAAAAGATTATAATCAAGGGGAGCGTCAAAGACTTCCACTTCGACTTGGACCGTTTTGCCTTCTAATGTGATGGGCAATGAAGGAAGGACACCGTAGGGCTTAAAACCAGAGTCGTTGAAGGCTTTAAGAGTGTTTTGGGATTCATTCAAAGAAGGAGAGCCAATGGCTTTCCAGCAAGCAAGAGACATAACACATGTCGAGGCACCCTCATCGATAACGGTTTGACAAATGTTTTTTTCAGAGACAACCACTTGGATCTGGAACGCAAGTTGAGGGGGTAACCTTGGAATGTGATCTTCCAAGTCAAAGATTATTAAATTCGTGTTCGTCGGATCGATTCCACCGATAGCTTTCAACAGTGCCTTCCGTTGTGAGAGACAAGTATGAAGGACTTCGAGGCCTGACATCGCAGAAGGTGCTTGAGCCAGATCTTCAACAATGTTGTAGTTCTGGGCAGCACGAGCGTGAGGATTGAAAATTGATTTCCGAACGACGCCCTTTGGGGGGGGTCGCAGAACTGTGTCGAGGCTCAGTCATTCGAGATGAAGAGGACCGTTGGTAGGTGGAGTCGCAGGAGAGGGTTGTGCCGAAGAAGGCGGTAGATCATCAACCTTCTTCTTAGAGGGAGAATAATCTTTGGCCCGAGTAGTGAGTGCAACATTGCTTTGCTTAGAATCGCCAGTACACATCAAAACATAAGATGTGGTAGAAGATGAGGGTTGGTCATGGATGACCAACTGAGTCTATTGTTGAGATGGGAAGGGTTGGGACAAAACGGCCGGTGCAGGTGGTTTTGGAGCTCCTTGAAGGAATTTAGTGACCTCGGCACGTTGTGGACAATCCTTCGTGTAGTGATCATCACCACAGATAAGACAGGGATATCGTGGCTTGCGCTTATCCCGGTCATCAACAGGGGTAGTTTTGGTTTTCTCTGCTTGAGGAGTATTTTTTCCCTCCTTATTCTTACCCCTTCCCTTTTTTGATTTGTTTTTACCGGCAGGGGTAGATTGAACTGCATTTACCTCTGAAGTCTTACTGGTGGGAGGGGCAGGAGACAGAGCATTTTGTACATTAGAAGAAGCAGATTCTGGGTTCGATCCCCAATGGAGTCACCAATTTTGTTATCGGACTAATCGGTAGGTGCGGACACTAACAGATCTCCCTAGATCCACCTAGATCTAGAACAAAACAAGACAGGACATGACTCTTTCCCTAAGTTCTGACCATTGAATTAACTAGTAGGAAGGAACAAGTAACATACCTTAGTATCGCTTCCTAGGGTCTTTGTTGCTCCCAATTCGCTACGGTGCTCTCGTGAGGTCAAGACCAAGACAACACAAACCAACCAAAGTGAAGATAGAAAAATATATTCAACTGTCAACCTATGTGTATGATCAAGGAATTACACAATAAAGTGAGAATAGCTTTATGGGAAAGGGACATGCCACTGTATCATATTAATTGAAAGTAAAGATTACAACCTGATAGCCTTGATGTCGCAAGCTTCCTTTTGATGGCTCTTGGCTCCAACACACACACTTGCTCAATCCTTGCATGAAGAAGATCAAATCCTCTTGATAGACTTGCTAGAGTCTCCAAGCTGTTGTTCAAGCTAAGTCCTTCACACAATTCTTTCACCAATTCTCCAATGAATCTTGCTTAACCTTTTCCATGAGAATTCCCTCAATATATAGGAGAGAATGAGATAGTTACTTGGATAAGAATGATCCCAAAATATCAGGGAATCCAGTACAAGGATAACCATTCAAATGCCAACCCATTCTTCTAGAAGATTCCCTTCTAGAAACATCTAGAATTCATCTTTTTTCATGCTTTAGGACGAGTTTGCACCCTGGCTATTCAACACAGTGTGAGAAGTTCGCACCCCAGCTTAAGGCAGCCTGCGAGAATCAGACATTCTCGCATCCTGGGATACTAGCAGCCTACGAACCCTCTTTAAAAATGAGTTTTCTGGGAAGAGATGAAAGTAACTTTTCTCAGGAGAAAGTTCTTATGAAGAGCCTGAGTACACCATCATTAATACACCATCATGATGACCAAAATCATGGGTAACACCTTTAGGTTGGATCCTGTAAATTAGGGGGTCATAGCCTCCTTCTGGTTGGAGCCAGAGAATATAGGGAGTTGGAGCTTCCTTCAGGTTGGAGCCTATAAATCAGGGGGTAATAGCCTCATTCTGGTTGGAGCCAGAGAATACAGGGAGTTGTTAAGAACCAAATATCAATATAGCACATAAAACCTTAGAATAAGTACTCAACGCCTTGAAAAAGAGAGAATTTCAAATAATAATCCTCTTTGAAGGGGCAACCTTCTTATACACCACATAAATTTCCAAATAAAAGATGATTCCAAATGAAAATATCTCCTTGGTATATATAGGAGACTAGGAGGTACAATTACAACTAATGGACCCAAGACGAAATAAATAAAATAACATTACTAATGTAGTATGCCCCAATTAAGGGGTAATGTGCCTCTATTTAGGGCTTAACATGCCCCTCCCCTTCAAACAAGTTTTGTCTGCAACACTTGAGTAATTATGGATGCTTCTGTATAAATACTCATCTTCCCAAGTGGAATCTTCAGTAGGTAGTTTACTCCACTAAATGAGATACTCTGAATTGGATATATTCCTCAGTTGGTGAATTCTTGTGTCGGTGATAGCTTCAGGCTCCAATATGATTTTTCCTTCCTCCTCAAGTTCTCGAAATATAATTTGAATTGGGATTGTTAGAGCAAAATTAGCCTCACCCCATGCAATCTTGCACAGAAGGCCTTTTTCCATTTCCCTATGCAGACTTGAAGTCCCTTTTTACAAATCCCAGAGCTAAAAATATAATTTTTCCACATATACGCACCTTGCATACTATACAACATGCGTATATGCAAGTTGCACCACTATAGCCCATGTACATCGGGAAATGTGCCCAAAATCGAAAAATGGTGTCGGGTTTCCTCACGAGATCAACGATCCTTAGCCTTCCATATACTAGAAACGTTTCGACTCGGCCCTTCAGTTCCACTTGAAGGCTATAAATGGGCCAAATACAAGCTATGGAAAAGGAGAGAAAGAATTCATCTTTGAGAGAAAAGTTACTATGGAGGAATTATTCACTTCACATTGAGTCTGCATCCCTTTGTCCTTGAAGTCTGAACACATTGTTCAACCCCCAAGATCTTCCCTTATTGATTTAGACCTTCATTGTCTCTCTTATATGAGCTTGCCTTTGGTGGAGGATTGAAGTGATGGAGGCCCAGCTAGAAGGAACTTACTTGCTCGGTTCCGAACCGTGCCGACACAGAAGTCTATAACTTATTCACTTTTGTTGATTATATCTTAATATAAATACTATTTTCTCGTCCAATTAGCATCTTGCAAATATTTGAATTATTATTCCATGGGCATATTTGTTATGAATGTTGATGGATTATGCTATTGAATGTGCTAACATCATATATTATCACCATATGCTTTCATTGCTTGGTTGTTGAGGACTAGTTGCAGGTATATTGCTTTGGGTCAAGTGCTCAACGATGGACTTCATCAAACGTCTGGATGAGGTAAGCCTTTTATCTTGTCTTGATAGCATATTTGTTTATATAGCATACTTGAGAGTATAGTTGATTTCTGCAGTCATTTTCGTCTATTATGGTTTACCCCTAGCCATAGAGAGATTTTCCTCGTAACATAGTTGGCAACCATACTGGGGATTGAATCTTCTTTCTTGGGGTTTAGAGTGTTTTTCTCCTTAGATTGATCTCGTTCATATTGAGTTTCTTGTCATAGTATTGCTTGACAACCTATGTTCACTCTGGGTCTGAGTCTTTCAACCTTCTCCTTTGCCTAGCTGTGTTTTGACACATATACGCGGGTTTTTTCTTGACAGTCGCATACATACACGTTCTGTCCTTCTACAAGTTGTGTACATATGCGCTTTTCCCTTTAACAGTCATGTGCATCAACCTTTGTTGCTTGTTTGTTGGGTTTGGTGGTTGTTGGGTGAGTTTTGATGATTACTGAGTCTTCTTGGGTCTCTGTAGTGACTGTTAAGTGTCTGTGGAATGACATGAAACCTGTCTTTGGTTGAATTTTTGGGTGGTGCCTTTCTCATCATATTTTCATTTTGATTGTCCTTGCACCTTGGGCTGGGGTTTTTTCTCCTTGATATCCTACTTGGGTTGTCTTTGTCTGTACACAGTAGAGTCTTTATATCAAGTTGTAGTTCAATCCTTGCATTTTCATTTTTCTTATATTGAAAATACAAAAATATTAGGCATTTTACATTGATTGGCATTTTGATCTCTTAAGACTTCATCATTTATCTTAGTACGTGTAAAGAAAGATTGCATTTTTATTTAGAATTGCATAATTGAATTGAAAATTGCATTTTTAAGAAGCATATCATTTATTGGAAATTGAAGTTAGGACTTTGTTTGTATTCATATTCATTTATTTTACTTGTTGATTCATAACATCACTAGTTTCACGACCACACATTTTGAGTAAGAAAGGGCATTAAAATTAACGCTATAATTTAAAATTTATTAGTAACAATTTTATTTTCTAGGGTGCCCAAACTAGCTTAGTATTTAGTGCCTTGGAATAGGATTTTGTGAGTAAACTTATCCAAGGCTATTAAATAAACATATGTGTCTGACTAAGGGAGTGGAGAAATCCATTGTATAATCGATAATATCAGGAGGCTCCACTTACACCGGATTTAAGCATGAGGTCGCGTGAGGTCGATTGAAGGGATATCCCCCCAATACCTTCTTAGCATCAGAGATATTTATGGGGATCTATTCATATACGAGGATCTTGCTAGTGCCCTTACCTCCGTGAGAGGCGGTGCTTTCAAGGTTTCAGGCTTTGCTACCCTGCCCATACAGTGGACCTAAATTACGATTGTTCTACTGTGCATCGGTTATGCTGTGGTTGATTAGTTTCTTAACTTAGGTACCACATAGGTTACTTGCAGGGGTTATTCTACAAGTACCCTAGGTCAGATAAGGATCAGACATCATACAACCTTTATGGAGGATTACCTCTCTGGGGGGATCTGACCGACTGGTTGTTAAACCCACGAGGGCTCTTATAATTTATTTTGATACCTACAATCTTTAGCAGGGAATCTCATGCCCCTCTTGGGCGAGGCATACCTACTTTAGGGAGGGAGGACCCTTTCAGCCACTTTATCTTGTTTGTGTGCATATTGGTCATTTGATTATTTTTGGTGTGCTCTTTGATTACTAGTTGGCCTTAGAATTTGTTTTATATATTGATTCTTAAGTCATCGTGGAGCCAGACCAGCTTCCCCGCAGGTCTCGACGCTTGTTACAGTTACCACCACATTTCGATTCTTTGCCTTCTAAAAGGCGTAGAATTATTAAAAGTGGTACACATACCTCCACTTATCAGACTTGTGATTCTATAAGGATGAGTATTGAACAAAGTCATCAATATACTGGGAGCCCTTCGACTCCCACACCTACTATAGTCAATGGTACTATTTAGACTCCTTCAACCACAGTGGTTGTAGTGTCGGGGGCACCTATCATCACCGTTGCCCATCCTATAGTGAACACTCAACCTATTGCCACGAACCCATTTGGGTCTCTTGGTCACTCACCGAGCTATAATGTTCAGTCCATCCCAATGGCCTCTAGTCCTTTTTCCTATGGTATGCCAAATTTTACATCGTACTTTTCAAACTCCATCCCAGCCGTTGGCCCTAATGCTAGCATTGGACTTGGGGGCACAGCTCCTCCTTGTTACACCTCAAAATTACTCACTTCAATAGTGTCACAAGTGTCGTCATTACAAGTGTTATAAGTGTCGCATCTTGTCCACAAGTGTCGCATATTGACTACAAGTGTTGCAAGTGTTACAAACATCATACTTCCATCTTTCCTATGTCGTGCCTCTAACAACATAACCAAGACACTTAAGACACCCCAAAGACTAGTTTTGAAGAAGAGAAATCAGTTGACAGGGAGTACAAACCTTTTTCCACTAAAAAATGGATTTTGGAGAGGAGCGCTCCCCTACCCACTGTTAGGGAGTGATGGCACTCCCTAAGACTCTTTGGGGGAGTGTTTGAGTGCCCTGTGCACCCTTTTGTGGGAGCGCTACCCTTTTCTAAGAAAATTTTGGATTTGTTGAGGCAAATCAGGGAAGAATCCCTCAATTCTTGAAGGTGGTTGGATTCAAATAGATGGTCAAGGCATGATCTTAGGGAAGATCCTCAACTGAAGGAGAGGAATCCTCAACTTATCTCAAAGATATCTCAAGTGATTGGACCTCTCCAAGGTTATATAAGGAGGCCTTCTCATAGTGAAAGGTACATGAGGATAGAGACTAGAGATTGATACCAAACTTATGATCCTATAAGTGGTATTGACATGAAAGAGGGATGGAGATTGAGAATTACATCAAACTTATGATCTCATGAGTGAGATGCCATCAAAGCAATCAGTGTAGATTACTTGACCAAAGGGGTTGGACAAGGAGAACTGGAAGAAGCTGTTGCACCTTCATTCAAAGGGTTGTAAGTACTTTTACTTGTTCTCATAAATAATCAATGCTTGGCCTATTTCTTTCAAACTGATGCTTGTTACACATAAGTTTGTATGTAGTAGATGGATATATATTTGAGATAATATCAGTAGAGTAGGAAATCCATCGTATCTTTGTTTGTCCTACAGGACCTATCAGGGAGCTCAGGATCGAAGCTCAGCTAGGACTTTGCAAGGACAAACATCGCTAATAAGGTACATATATTTCTCCTTCTCTTTCATTCATTAGCTTGATTAGATATAAAATGAAGTCAGTGTCCATGTTAAGCACTTTTCTGTCTTGGCCTTAGGATTCTAGAGACCAAGAGGGAATCCACTTGTCCGTAGGGGGATTCACCTACAACAGAAATTGGTGACTCCAGTGTGGAGGAGCTCTGATTTTTGTTTCCTTTCCCAGATCTTGTTTTGGCCCTTTGCCCACTCATTTGACCTTCTCCATATTGTCTCTTTGATTCTTAGATTTGTTTGATTGCCTCTTTATGTCATCATGATCACCTTGATTGACTGAATTTCCTTGATTTTTTGAGTTTCTGGGCATTTTCTTGAGCTTTTGTAGCAGAGCGCTCCACTGCCCTTGCTATCAGAATGCCAACACTCCCTGGTGGTCTTACACAGAGTGTTGGAACTCTCTAGCTCCCCTTACACTAGAGTGCTACACCATTTTCAGTGAAAAATCCTCTAGGTTTTCAGTTTCTGAGTTCAGTTTTTGCCTTTTGCATTTGCTCAGGGTCTCATACTCTCAGTCCATCTTGGTATTGGCCTTCAACACCCTGTTTTCTAAGGATTGATCTCTTTTGTTTGTATTTTTTGACATTTTTCCTTACTGTGCAATAACTCTTTGTCCTTGACGATTTGGAGTCAATTTATCATTTTCTTCTCGTTTATCTGAATGAGTGAAAATTTTGTCAGGAGTTTCAAAGGTTTTTTGTACTTTTCTTTCTGATCTTTGAGTCATCTTGTCCAAGCTCTTTTTCCTTCCTTTTGATTTTTTGGCTTCCTTTTTCTTGTTTGATCACAACAGGGGTGTCTTTTGGTTTATGTGAAGTTTGCTTCCAGATTGCTTAAATCTCACAACTCCTGAAGTCCGATTAGCATAGGAAGCTTTACATATACTGGTTATCAATCACACATAAACATTTTAACATTGGATTGGATTCCTTATTAAGGACTATTGCATGAGTTCATTGCATCTTAGTGTTTGACAATGAAAATAAAATCCTTCTCCTTCCCTTAATTAGACATTCATTGAAAGAAAAGATTTTTTATCATTTCTTATGCATGTTTTGGGAACTGAGTCATAATATCATCAGTTTTCACTCTCATACACCTCTGAGTAAACAACAACCACTAAAATCAAGGCTAACTAAAATTTACCAGACTTTTTACATCTTTGTTAGCAAACCTACATTAGTTTAAGGTGTAGGGCTTTGGAATAGATTGAAAGGATAACTTTCCAAAGCTATCAAACAAACTTAGCATCTTGCGATAGGGAGAGCAAATCCAATTGTCGTATAGGATTTTTGGGATCCCCCTGTCACACAGGGGTTACGTACGAGGTCGCATTCGGATGAGTTATGGAGATTATCCCTCCGTGGTTCAACTGTTTGTAGTGGTCGGATCGTATATTGGGTGTCACTTGAGGGTATACCCATGATTATGTGTGGGAGCCTCTCGAGCTGATTTCGGACTTATTATCCTGCCCATACATTCGGATCGGACTGTCGACTATACCCGCCCAGGGGCTGACTGCGAATTGGTGACCTTAGTAGCCATAATCTTTAGGGTCTCACACAAGGTGACGGTGAAGGGAAGTCTCACTATACCTGGAACAGACGTTAGTCAAACTCACTCGGGCTCCTTAGAGGGTAAATCCACAATTATTGCGTGGAAGCTTGCACCAAGGCGTAGGTATGTTAAGCAGGTCGCCAACGTAACTGATCCACCCGCTCTATCCCCACCTCTTCCTATTTTGATCTTGCGACATTGGATTTCATCACCAACTAGTTATTTCATTGTGGGAAGGTTTTGTTTGATTGATTACTTCTCAGATTCATAGCATATGTTGGTTGTGTTACTTAGTGGACCTTAGGTCGAGTCAGTGTTAATGGAATCAAATCCTAAGAGTACCAATGGAGGAACCCCTTTTCCTGGGGAACCTTATACCTTTCCTTCGTTTGGAAACTTTCTTCCTCCATACATTGCCACACTGAGTCTTCCGAGACTCACCATTGAATTACCGGTTTGGTTGTTACCCACTCCAGTGATCTTGAATCCTCCCAATGCTTAAACTTCACATAATACTTTAGATGTCAGTACACCACCCACACATCAACCTCATGTCGACTTTTCACCTTCTTCACCCATTAAGTCTCCTTCCCTTTATCCATCTTTGGCTAGTGAAATCTCTAAAGCAAGTAGCCAGGTTGATCAGAAGAAGAAGAAACAGAAAGAGAAGAAGAAGAAGAACCCGAAAAAGACCAAGGCTCCAACAATATCAAATGTTGGATCCAAGCAACCAGCTACTGTTAAGAGTATTGGGAGTGTTGACGAGCTCAACAAGATTAAAATAAAGAATCTGAAACCCAAATTCCCTTGCAATCTTTGTAAGGGTGACCACTTTCTGAGGGATTGCCATGGTATTCCCAAGGTCTTAGAAATGTGGTCCTCTGCGTCATCGGCCTCTACTAGACATGTTGATGATGCCCCGTCAACTAGCGACGTTCAGGTTGGTAAGAAAAAGACATCTATCAAATTTCCTTGTATGTTATGCAAAGGCGGTCATTATTCTCACCTTTGTCCTCGCATGGACGAGGCTTCTTCCCTTTTGGAAAAACTTCAACTTCCAAAAGGTTATCGTAAGCTTTCCCCCAACCCATCATTAGTTCATGGACTGGTCAATCCGGTTCCATCCCTGGTCAGTCCGGTTGATCAAGTGGTCAATCTAGTTTCCTCCTCGATTGAACCACAAGCCCAAGTAGCTAATCCAGTTTCGTCATCGATCAACCCTACTCTTCATCAAAAGAGTGTAACCCAAGTAGTCGATCTGTTTTCATCCTCGATCAATCCCACTCTCCCGTTAGAGAGTGACACCAAAGTGATCGATCTGTTTCCACCCGTCGACCCCATTCTCCCCTTGGAGAATGAAACCCAAGTGGTCGATCCAGTTTTGTCGTCGGTCGATCCCACTCCTCCTTTGACGAGTGCTAAAGTGACTGATCCAGTCCCTTCCTCGGTCAGTCCCACCCTTCATCCAAAGAGTGCCAAAGTGATTGCTCCGGTTACATCATCGGTCAATCCCACTCTTCCTCTGAAGAGTGCCTACGTGGTCGATCCGATCCCATCATCGGTCGATCCTACTCTCCCTCTAGAGAGTAAACCCGATACTACCCACGTTTTTCTCATTGATACAAAATCTACCATGTTGGGGGGCATTCCTCATTCTCCCACGAAACCCCCTCTAAGAAATGAGGCCATCCTTTTTGATCGGGGTGTGCTAACTGGACCTCGTCTTCCCTCTCACATTCCTTTCCAGATTATAGTACAGGTTTGTGGTCGGGACGTTCATCAAACGTTGATAGATGAAGGTGCATCCGTTAGTATTTTTTCCTCTGTTGCTTGGCATGCTTTGGGTTGTCCTCATCTTGCGCCAGTTACATAGAATCTATTAGCTTTTAACAAAATAAATAGTCAACCTTTAGGGACCCTTCCTCAGTTTCTGGTAACTTTGGGAGGGAAAACTGTCTTTATTGATGTCATGGTAGTCCGAGACCCCTTGGATTTCGCTTTACTCCTTGGGCGGGATTATGTCTATTCCATGAAAGCTATTGTGTCCACTCTTTTTTGTGTGATATATTTCCCTCACGATGGAAGAATTGTGACTATTAATCAACTTTCCTTCATCAGTCCTGACTGGATTACCTCCCTGAATGGTTCTTATATGACGACAGTATCGCCCCCGTCGCATGTCAATTATGTGGCGTTATCTCCCATGACTTCAACTTCAGACGAATTGGATCCGGTAGTTGACATGGTGATCTCTTCGGTAGGGCTATTGGAGCCTGATCTCCTTACCCCTGTCGCGACCCTCGACATGTGTTCCTTCCAGAGTGATTTTCTTCCATCCAGTGAAGCTCTCTTGGAAGCCATGACCTAGTTTTGTCCCTTGACATGGTGTTCTTCCAGAGCGTTATTCTCTTGGAAGCCATGATCAAGAAGAGTCCACGAGCATAGTTTCTCTTCTCTGTAGCAAGTTCGTTAAAAAATGAAACAGAGGTCACAAGCATAGTTTCTCTTCTCTCTAGCAAGCTCATCAAAAAATGAAACAGAGGTCGCAAGCATAGTTTCTCTTCTCTGTAGCAAGCTCATTAAAAAATTAAACAGAGGTCACGAGCATAGTTTCTCTTCTCTGTGGCAAGCTCGTTAAAAAATGAAACAGAGGTCATGAGCACAGTTTCTCTTCTTTGTTAGAGTGGTTCCTTAAGTCTTTACAACCTCTTGTTTTGAAGGATGTTGCTACATCTGGGGTTAGAGTGGTTGATCAAGGCCTGCATACCCCCAGACTTTCTGTTAGAGTGGTTCCTTAAGTCTTTACAACCCCCTATTTTGAAGGATGTTGCTACATCCGGGGTTACTCTGAGGAAGAAGCAATATTCAAATCCCAGTAGTTAGATCTTATATATGCTCAGTCTGGGATGCTATACAAGATTCTTTTGGACGCACCGAGGTAAAAATATGACCCTAGACAAAAGCCCAGACCTCATGCCGATGGCATTGTAGGCTCCACCAATGAGAAATCCCCAGACTCGGTGACAAGCCATTTGAAAGAGTTGTCTCTAAAATAGTCTGCAGGAGGGCTAGCTTAATCTATGTCTTCCAATCCCACTCAGTCAGTGGATGTACATTTTGTGCAATCGTCGACCGGCCCAAATGGTAACCAGCAACCAGGCAGGAATAAGAAGAAAGGACGTAATAATAATTGTAAGGGTGGGAAAAATAATAATAAACCCAATGAAAATGGTAATAATGAGAGGATGAATAACAATGCTGGTGAGGGAAAGAACGAAAGGCGTAAGGTGAAATTCCCCTGCAATATTTGTACACACGATCATCTTACTCATTTATGCCCCAAACTTGCGGAAGCTGCGAGGCTTTTATCTCTATCGCTTGTTGTGTTGATGAATCATTTTCTACATAACCAACACATGGCCTCGACCTCCTCAAATGTAGCCGGTTGGAGTCAAAATCCACCAGCACAAGACGGTGACCATTTGTGCATCCATATGGTCAATTCTGAGGTTGATGTAGCCACCCAATCTCACGATTACAGTTCTCCACAAGTTGTACCTGGTCTAGAATCTCCTCCTCCTCCGGAGACACCCTTGCAAATTGAAAAAATAGAGCCACCGCCTCGTATTCTAAAAGGCGTACTTAAGCGCTCTACCCACAACCCAAATGCTAGAGCCGCCCATAATTACTCTATTTTTTAGGACCTGGGTCAAACCCCTTGTGCTATGTTGGTCCTGGAGGTACTCCAGACGTGTCCTTCACAAAGGAATGCCTTGTTATCTACGTTAGGAGCTCTAGACCCCAATGGCTTGAAAGTTATCAAGTTTGATGTCACACATGTGAAGCCTCACTTCCCTTACCATGTGGCATTCCAAATCCATGTGGTTTACTCGAAGTATACCATCAAGAGTGCGATTGTTGATGAAGGCGTTGCAACATGTGTGATGTCCCTGATTTGTTGGAAAGCTCTCAGCTCTCCAACTCTCTCTCAATCTCTGACCATGTTGACTGCTTTTGATGGTTGTTCTTTCCGCCCTCACGGTATTCTTCCCGCCTTTTTGGTCTAGTTAGGTGGAAAGACGGTAGAGGTGGATGTCAAGGTGGTTGATGTGCTCCTCGATTATAACTTGTTACTAGGACACAATTGGACTTATTCTACGACTATCGTCGTATCATCCGTCTTCCGCACTCTTTGTTTCCATCACAATGGGAAGATCATGACGGTCGACCATTTATCCTTTGCGTATGCTAGCCTCAGTGCATCTGTTGGACTGTCGATCCCCGTGGTCGACAATTCTCAGACGACAACTGAGAATATCAGTGTCGGAATGTATTCATCCCTTATAGGTACCTTCGACTTCATGGCACCGATTCACCATGTTTATGCTATGTCCAATAGGCTCGTTTCATCAGAGAGGTTTGTTCCTTTCCGTACTTCCTATTTTAACGATCCTTGGACCCTACCTTCCTCGACCACGTCTTTTGAAGGTCAGTCACATGCTGGAATGGCCATGCCACTATAGACAGAGGAGATAGCGTAACAAGTTGTCTTGACTCTTCCATTGATCTCGATCCTATTACCTCGTAGACGGACGAGGAGGATCATGTTCTTAAGCTCGTGTGGGCCACTTCGTTGTCTTGTTCACATGACTGCCTCGATGAGACTTTTCCCTCGGATGAAGCTATCATCGAAGCCATGAATAGTTCTGAAAAACCTTGGGATGATATGCATCATCGCTCTTATTTTCTCCCATAGCTTACTAGAATCGAACAAGATGACTTTCGATCTACTATGAGTGAGATAGTCGATCACGTCGTAGTTCCACTTGATACGCACGACATTTATATCGAAGGAAATATGGAAACTATCTCCCCTACTGCCCCGATCGATATCTCGTGTACCCCTGGCAAGATTGAAAATGTACACATCAGTGCGGATTGTTCGCCAAAAGAAATCCTAATCTACACCGAGCTCTTCAAGGAATTTTGAGATGTGTTTGCTTGGTCATATGAAGAGATGCGAGGAATCGACCCTCGAATTGTCGAACATGAGATTAAAACTTACCTAGATGCTAAGTCTGTTCGACAACATCTTGGATCTGTCAATCCCCGGAAGGCCCCTACTATTAAGGCAGAGGTTTTAGAAATTGTTTAATGTTGGCTTTATCTACCCAATTCCCTTGACTGAATGAGTATCCAATCCCGTTCTTGTGAATAAGAAGAAAGGAACCATCCGTGTATGCATGGACTCTTGGGACCTGAACAAAGCCTGTCCTAAAGAGAACTTCCTTACACCTTTCATCGATCAGATTCTTGACGAGTGTGCGAAAAGTGAGGTTTTTTATTTCATGGACGGATTTCTAAGTTATAACCAAATTCAAATTAAACCCGAGGATCAACATAAGATGACATTTATTTGTCCTTAGGGTACTTTCGCATACTGAAAGATTCCTTTTGGCCTTAAAAACGCTAGAGCAACCTTCCAATGTGTTATGACCTTCACATTCCACAATCTTAAGCATATAGTCGAAGCTTATCTTGATGATCTTTCTACTCACTCTCGTAAGAAAGTGGATCACGCTAAGAACCTTCGGCTAGTTTTTGAAAGATGTCATCATTATAGAATTCGATTTAACCCTCATAAATGCATCCTTTGCATTAGGTCCAGATGTCTTCTAATATTTTTAGTCTCTGAGCCCAGGATCATGGTAGATCCATTAAAGGTTGAGTCAATACTTCGATTGCCTCCCCCGCGCACTATTCGACAACTTCAAGGTTTACACGAGAAAACTAAATTTTTACGTCAGTTTATAGTAAACTATGCCAATATTACTAAGGGTTTCATGCTTCTTTTGAAGAAGGACACCCCTTTTATCTGGGATGAGTGGGATCAAGAATCCTTCGATGATTTGAAGAAAACCTTGGTATCGACGCCTTTGTTGAAGTATCCTGACTACAGTAGGGATTACTTGCTTTATATCACCGCGACCGAAGAGACTATTGGTATTGTTTTGGTTCAGGAGGATGATGAGCTCTGCAAGCACTTCATCTACTATCTTAGTCGAAAATTAGTCAGTCCTGAACTCAAATATTCTCACATCGAAAAGCTAACTTTGGTTGTCGTCCACGAAGTCCAATGATTACACCATTATATATTGCTTTTCAAAACTACTATGGTTGTCGATGTCAATCCATTTCAATACATCCTTACCAGGCGTATCATAGGGGGGAAATATAATAAATGGATTGTCATTTTACAAGAATTCGATCTCGATTTTGCTTCTGCGAAATCTAAGAAATCACTAGTCTTTGCAGAGTTAATATTCGACTTCCCACGATTGGACGAGGATATTATTCATGTTGATTCTTTTGCAGATGAACACATTTTCCTTGTCTCTTTGTCTGACCCCTAGTATGGAGACATTGTTCTCTATCTTCAAACTTTGAATTTCCCTCAGCATCTTTCATGAGATGACCAATGGCGTATACGATACCAAGCCAAGAATTAAATTATCATCGACGACACTCTGTATCGTCAAGGAATAGACAATATCTTCCATCATTGTTTAACTCACGAAGAAGCCGAGTCAATTCTAAATGATTGCCACAATGGGGTTTGTGGTGGTCATCTATTCGGGCTTGCGACAGCCCAGAAAATTTTGCGAGCCGGTTATTTCTGGCCATATATCTTTAAATATTGCATTGAAGTGGTTAAGAAGTGTCACCCCTGCCAAGTGTTCACTCGGAAAATGCACTCACATCCAACCCCTCTCCATCCAATCATTACTGTTGATCCCTTCAACAAGTGGGGGGTGGACTTTGTGGATTGTGACCCAACTTTGGCTGGGGGGAATCAACACATTATCGTGGTCGTAGACTACTTTACTAAGTGGGTTGAGGCCATGCCTACAATTAAATATGACGAGAAGATTGTTTCCTTCTTAGTATTCAATCAAATTATCACCGGGTTCAGAATCTCGAGTGAGATTGTCACTGATCATGGCAGTCACTTTCAGAACAAAATGATGGAAGATCTAGCATCCAAGATGGGGTTTAAGCATGGTAATTCTTCCCCTTACTACCCCAAGGAAAATGGACAAGTAGAGACCATCAACAAGTCTCAAGACCATTTTGCAGAAAATTTTTAGCCAAAACAAATCTGACTCGCATATTATGCTATATCCCACACTTTGGGCATACTGAACCTTGGTCAAGACTGCCACTGGATTTTCTCCTTTCCAGTTAGTACACAGTGTGGAGTCAATATTACCTATTGAATGTGAAATCCCCTCTCTTAGATTGGAAGTTGCGCTCCTCCCTGACACTTATGATCTAGAGCGATGTCTCACACACCTAGAGAGCCTTGACAAGCAACATCGAGATGCCTCTATGGCTATCGAATAAAATAAAAGACGTGTCAAGGTCCAATACGATAATTTTTTTGTCCTCGGTTGTATGCTGAGGGTGACTTGGTCCTTTTATATGATCAAGCCAAATAACTGCTTGGGGCAGGAAAGTTCAAACCCATGTGGCACTGTCGCTATATCGTGCGACATGTCTTAGAAAAAGGAGCCTATGAATTAGAAGAATATGAAGGGAACATGTTGGTCGAGCCCGGGAATGGGCTCTACTTGAAAATATATTGCGCTTGAGCCCCAAGCTTCAGCGTAAATCTTTGTATACTAATGTAATTTAGTGTATATATATTTTCCCTTTATTTTTGTCTTCATCTTGGTTATCGAGTTTTCCCTTGGTTGGTAGATGTCAATTGAGTCTTCGATATACTTAGGATTCGCAGAAGGAGCCAGTCGTCATACACAGAACTTGGATTCCGTCGCTTGGGTGGTTTACTCACCCGAGGGTCTACTGGTGTCTTCAAGTGGTGTATGCCTAGGGCCATCCAGAAATAATGTGGTCGAGTATAGTGGCGTTATCGAACTTTTGCGCGATGCCATATCACATGGTATTATCTCTTTGGAGGTTCACCTAGATTCCTAGTTAGTAGTATGTCAGTTGAATGAAAGTTATCGTGTCTGCGACCCTACATTACTCCGATGATTCCTTCGAGTACGCCTTTTTAGAACGACAGTTTGATTTTATTACTTATCATCACATATCTAGGCGTTCTAATTATGTATCTGATGCTTATGCTAATTTCGTTTTAGATTGGCATTTGTCACATAACTAAAGCAAAGAAAACATTCTCATCAATGTACACATTGTAATATAAGTAAATCTGAAGAACAATGTTTTATATATATTTCAAAAAACATGATGTTTATAGTACAAAATTGGGGCCAACACCCTCAACACACATATACAACCGATAATAATAATTCCATGACATCTACGCCTGTGGCGCCGGATGTGTGTAATGATAAAAAACTACGGCGTTTGCGAGACGTCGAAAGAATCGCACCCAAGATCTGGACACGCTAACCATCTGTCGTTGCATGGCCTCCAACAGATCCTCTACCTGAACCATCAAAATTCTATGTGTCAAACGAGACAGGTTTCCCTGCACGTTTTGAAGGACTCTCTCTGCTTCTCCTCCCGCCACCTCATCTCCCCGTTTGGTCGTCATAGACCTACGTCTGTGTCACACACGTGTCTAGTTAGTACTTAAACATCATCCAAAAATATTTGTGTTTTCCTATATAAAAATACAAAAAAATGAAATATGTAAAAACTTTGACATACATATGTCCCCGTAGGCGGTCCTGGTGGCAATGGCATGTCAGGATCCCCTTTGAAGTTGATCCCTGCATAGGGGTAGTCATCCAGAGAAATGACATGTCGTCTCCACCAGTAAAAGAAATCATCGTTGTAGGGTTTGGGAACCCTACCTCCCCCCTGTCGTCTCATCACCTCGGTCCATTGTGCCATGGTTGGATCGCGAGGTCCTTGAGGAATGATCTCAACTCTAGATCCCAAACTTGGAACCCGCTGGAAGAAAAAGCTACACAAGATGGAAGAAAACCCGAATTTCCTCTTATCACCCTGTTTGCATTCTGTCAACTGGCTCTTCATATTAGTTAGTAGTGAGGTGCACCAATCGTACACCATGGGTCTCAAACTCTCTACGGAGTAAAACATGAGCAACCTCGATGGCTAGTGCAACGAAGTCGATCCTGTGATTCGGGTCAAAATGAGGACATCAATCTTGAGGCTTAGATTGTTTATCGCTCGGATGGGGAGTTGACTCCCGACCTTCTCAGTCCCCGATACACAGTGAGCGTCTATGTACTCTTCTATCTTCATATCGCTCCCATCTCCCCAAGCTTTGAGGTTCACCGCCTCACCCCGACGCGACAACCCTGTCAAGAAATATATATCCTCGACTTCAATCCTTAATGGTTTCCCATCAAGGTTGAAGCTCTCACTGTCTAGATCCCAGTAATCCATGTGATTCGGATTTATGCAGGAACATACACAAATAACCATGAATACAAAGATGCAGCGGAAATAACACTTCATTTCATTAATATCAAAGAACTGAAATTTGTTTACAGACATAATAGAAATAAAATAGCTAGGGCACTGGTATATATTTCTGAGAAGAGATGTGGCGGCTACAGGCCTCTGAACTCTTTGTTTCAATGAGGCTCGAAGGCCTATCTATTACTGAGAAACAATGGAAACCCTAAACATCCAAAAAAACTAACCCTAGGAGATGAAACACCAGAACATGGGCCCCGTCAAGGTAAATTGGTACGTCAATTTCCCGTGGTCGTAAATTTGGCATATTATCTTCGTTTGACGCATATGATACATCGTTATAAATATCTATCCGAGGAATACAATTGTTGGCAAAAAATATCATGATGATATTAAACAATCGAAACATGCCCAAAAAACGTCGTTTAGGGCCTCAAAACGACTTCGGAAGTTCAGGACCCAAAAAACTGCCAAAAATAGTAAATTGTGTTACAATTAAGGAAATTGAAAAACTGAAAGAAACAATGGTGGGGGTCAAAGTGGAATAGGTGGGTGTCCACCAATATCCACCTAGATCATTCATCCCCCCTTAGGAAGCAATGGTCCCCGTTGCATTGAGTTCCTCCATGAGATGAGGAAACTTCTGGTTAACTTGGTCCTTGGTGAGCCACTTGCCCTGGTGAAGGAGTTGGCATGCTTTGACAACTCGATACAGCTGGATCCTCTGCTGGTGGGTGTTCTTGATCTATGTTTCCATAATCTGATCTGTTGTGGCTTGTTCCATGCTGTCTGGGTTTAACTCTGTTGGTGTGAGTTGTTTTTCCATGTCAGATGTGTCCAGTTGAGGTGGAAAGTAAGGTCGAAGGCAGTCCACATTGAACACTAGGTGAAGACCAAGGAATGGTGGGATACTGAGCTCAAAGGAAGTGTCCCCTATAGCCTTGGTGATGGTGTATGGCCCATATCAAAGTGGGCAAAGCTTGCGGTCGGGTCCAACGAGGCACTCCTACTACAAATGTAGCCACACTTTGTCACCCACCTGGAAGTTGTGTTACACCCGATGTTGATCATGTCGTTGCTTGTACTTAGCATTGGATCTGTCCAATATGTCATGAACCTGTTGGTGAATGTGTTGAATGCGCTCAATGAAGTTTTTCTCCTTGGAAGTTTCAGACTGGACATTAGCCTAATCAGCCTAAGTAGCTCCAAATGGTATGGCTACGTCAATGGGACATAGTGGTTGGAATCCCAACCCCACCTGAAAGGGGTTGTGGTCGGTTGAGCTATGGAGGGCCCAGTTATAACTATGTTGTACATAGGGGTGGATCTCATCCCATGTGCGTGGATGCTTTGAGTTGTACATGCACAAAATGTGTATGATCATCCTGTTGACGACCTCTGTCTGGCCATTAGTTTATGGATGGAAAGTTGTGGACTTGGTGAGCTTGGTGTCCAACATTGACCAGAGGTTGGACCAAAATGTACTGAGGAACCTGTTGTCCCGATCTGAGATGATAGACTGTGGGATCCCAAAGTGTACCCACACTCTTTCAAAGAATATTTTAGTAGTGGATTCTGTTGTGATATTCTTCCTGCAGGCCGCCATAATGGCCATCTTCGAGAATCTGTCGACGACCATGAAAACACAGTCTTTGCCATTCTTAGTAGAAGGAAGGCTCGACATGTAATCCATGGATATGGATTCCTAAGGTCGACTAGGGGTAGGCAACGGAGTATAGAGGCCTTACTTCTTCATGGTCAGTTTGGCAATGGCACAGGCAGTGCAGAATCTGATGTACTTCACAACATCCTGTCGAAGGTTTGGCCAATAGAAATACTTTTGCAGTACTGCCACTATTTTCTCAACCCCGAAATGCCCAACGACCCGACTATAGTGCGCTTCCCAAATCATATTGGCACGCTTGCTTGAAGGAACACAAAGGTGTCCTAAGTGACATAGTAGTGCATCCTGGAGGTGAAAATTTGGAACTCAATTACCCTCCAAGAGCGTCTTGTATGTGTGGTCGAAATCTGGATCGCTCTTGTAGAGAAGCAACCAATCAGAAGTCGTGTGCCCACAAGAGTTGAGCACGGTGGTTATCACCACAATCGGTGGTCGGCTGAGGCATTCTGTAACATTATTGGTGTTTCCCTTCTTGTACTTGATGTTCAATTGAAACTGTTGCAGATATGTGGACCACTTATGATGGGAATCATTCTGCAACTTCCCTTGTGTCTGTATGAACTGCAGGGGTCGATGGTTTGTGTGGATGATCATTTTCTTCCCCAAAATGTAATGCTTCCACTGTCGGTAAGCCTGCACAATGGAATACATTTCTTTGTCATAAGTGGGATACTTTCAGACTGTGTCGGACAGTGTCGCATTGTGATATGCCACTAGATGCCCCTGTTGAGTAAGAACTGCCCCAATAGCATAGTCAGAGGCATATGTCTCGATCTCAAATAGTTGTTGCAAGTCTGGTAATGTGAGCATTGAGGCGCAACAAAGGCGATGTTTCAATTCTATGAATGTATTCTATTGAAATTCCGACCAAAATAATTTTGATTTCGCTCCTCCCTTGGTGACTTGACTCAAGGGCCAAGTGATATGAGAGAATCCCAACACGAACCCCTGGTAGAAATTAGCAAGACCCATAAAGTTGCGAAGCTCTGTTAGAGTGGTCGAGGCTGGCCAATCCCAGATGAATTGGATCTTGGTTGGATCCACATGCACCCAACGCTCATCAATAATGTATCCCAGATACTGAACCGGGGTCATGCCAAAAGTGCACTTCTCCAAATTGGCACACAACTTGTGTTTCCGCAGTGTTTGGATGACCTGTCGAATGTGGTGGAGGTTCTCTTCCCAAGTCTGGTTGAAGATCAAGATGTCATCCAAGTACACTACTACAAATGAGTTGTTGAATGGCCACAATATCTCGTCCATCGGCCTCATGAAGGTTCCGGGAGCATTCGTCAACACGAAAGGCATGACCAGCCATTCGAAAAGGCCCTCCTTGGCTTTGAAGGTAGTCTTCAACACATCGAACTGTTCGATTTGTACCTGGTGATACCCGGACTTCAAGTCGAACTTGCTGAAATATTTCTCCCCTTTGAGTTGGTCCAGAAGGTCATCAATCCGTGGGATCAGGTACCTATTCCGGACGGTGATCTTGTTCAACACCCGATAGTTAATACAGAGTCTTCAAGTCCCATCCTTCTTCTACACCAACATGATCAGACTCCCACAGGGCGATGAACTTGGCCGGATGTGACCTTTCTGTAGCATCTCCTGAATCTGTCGTTGATTTCATCGTTCTCCAGAATAGAGTGTCGATAGATCGGTCCATTGGGAAGCGACGCATCTGGGGTTAGATCGATGGTGTGCTTGACCTGACAGTCCAGAGGCACCCCTGAGGGTGAGGTGAATATGTCCCGGTACTCATCCACGACCTTGTCCATTCATTTTTGTCATGCGGAGGAGCCCTTTTTGGAGGTGGTGTCCACAGTCTTCTTCTTGCCCTGAGGGCGGAT
The DNA here is from genome assembly GCA_009831015.1 of Picea engelmannii. NCBI lineage: Eukaryota > Viridiplantae > Streptophyta > Pinopsida > Pinales > Pinaceae > Picea > Picea engelmannii. Next base: position 164,721 of record ML800686.1, read on the forward strand.
CATTAGAAAAAAAAATTTCCCGGTTTTGGAAATGAGCTTACTGCATTGTTTTGAAGTAACCAAAGAGATAGTGATAGGCGATGGTACCTCTGGTATCCTGTACGACTTATTTCCCAAGGTAACAATAACAACATGAGGTCGGGACTCATACACAACATGTCGCTTCTACAAGTATGTTGGCCTAATAATACATCACAAACATCAAGAGGAACAATGTCACATAATACCTCATCGGTGAAGGGCTTGATCTTGTAGGGAAGGTGACATTGCTAGCTGACGCGGAGATCCCGTCCTTGGTGAAGCCACCCGATGGTGTATGGTTGTGGGAGTGTTGTGGTCGGAAATCCCAACCACTTCACGACCTCTGCTGAAATGAGGTTCTTTTGGCTACCACTGTCTTCGATGAACTATAGCGAGGAACCCTTTGCCCACAACTAGGAGTGGAAGAGATGGTCCTCCTCCTCTAGATCTTTTGGTTCTTCCTTTTGGATCTTCGTGGTGGAAACAATGACGTTGGGCTCTGCATTGATAATATGCTTCCCTCTGTCATTCCCCTTCTCAGGTTTTGATTCAGTGTCGGAGCATGCATCTGATTCAGAAGCCCTCATCTCGGCCACCAGTGATTGTTTGGCCTGACACTCACTTGTGTTGTGAGTGGAGATCTTATAGAACTCACGCCACTTTCTCGTGTCCTTCTTCGGCTTCGCGGTGTTGTTATTTTCTTGCGGCTTTGGAAGTTTGTCTTGAGCTGCCATGCCTTGGATTTGTCCTTTTCTCTACGGTTTGGGAGCACCTTTCACTTGCTTTCGATTCGCAGATCCAAAGTCTCTCTTATTCTGTTTGAATTTCTTCTCAATCTTGGTAGCATACCAGTATGTCGTACCTAGTGAGGAGATGTCGAGGAACTCCATTTCCTCCTGAATGTATCTGTGTAGACAACTACGGTAATTCAACACCAAATGTTTCTCTGAATATTTGATACCCAACTTTTTGCGCAGGGTATGGAATAGATTCGTCAGCTCATGCACATCTTGATCCCTTTCCTGCTGCAGCATAGTCCATTGTATGTACTTGTCCTCATAGCTCCCCACGGGATAATATTGTTGCTTGATGGCATCTCGGAAAGAATTCCAGGTGGGTATGGCCAAGAACATGGAGGGTTTCTACTCGTCCTTTTTCTCACAGTAGGTTTCCCACCAGTCCTTGACATGGGGGGCGGCTTTGAGCAGTGAAAAAATAATCTTCTCCCGGTCGGAAAAGTCATGAACCGAGAAATATCCTTCTAATAGATTCATCCATGTATCTTTGGTGTCTGCATCTATTTGACCATAAAATATGGGAATGTCAAAGTTTACTTGTATCTTAAAAGGGATTGTGCCTCCAAAGTGGTTGTTGGATGCAGATGCGCCGCCAGTGGGCAATCGATGAAGGATCTGGGTGAAGTTATCCATCATCGCGTTCCTTTGTTTTTCAAGGGCCTCCTCGAGCAATATTTTGATAGGATCTCTTGCTCCCTCGTCTTTATTTTCCTCCCCCCTGGGTGACCTTTGGGGTTTGTGAGGCTGATCTTGCAAAGGTTCAACCAGATCGATCCCTAACTCCTTATACCCCGACCTCGTTGGGTACATGCAAAGAAGGATCAAGAAAGAGCATACTGCTTTGATACCACTGATCCGAATTTGTGCAGAAATGCAACAGAATACACAAACAACCATGAATACAAAGATGCAGCGGAAATAACACTTCATTTCATTAATATCAAAGAACTGAAATTTGTTTACAGACAGAATAGAAATAAACTAGATAGGGCATTGGTAGCTTATATCTGAGAAGAGATGTGGCAGCTACATGCCTCTGAACTCTGTGTTCCAATGAGGCTCGAAGGATTATCTATTATTGAGAAACAATGGAAACCCTAAACATCCAAAAAACCTAACCCTAGGAGATGAAATGCCAAAATATGGGCCTCGTTGGGGTAAATTGGTACATCAATTTCTCGAGGTCTTAACTTTGGCATACTATCTTCATTTGACGCATATTATGAAACGTTAGAAAGATCTATCTGAAGACTACAATTGTTGGCATGATATTTTCTGATCGAAACATGCCCAAAAAAACGTCTTTTAGGGCCTCAAAACGGCTCTGGAAGTTCAAGACCCGAAAAACTACCAAAAATAGTAAATTGTGCTACAATTAAGGAAACTGAAAAACTGAAAGAAACAATGGTTGGGGTCTAAGTGGAATAGGTGGGTGGCCACCAATATCCACCTGGATCACCATGAGCAACTATAGCAACCTCACTTGGGACCTCATCCCTTTGAGTTCCCAAAACTTGTACAACCCGCATCTTTTCAAGGACATTTGGGCCCCTAGATCTCTTTCCACAACAACATCTACCTCCTCGTGTTCCCTTTCCCTCCATTCTAGCACCATCCTGCCAGAGAAACATCACTTTTTGAGTTAGCAACCATCAAAAACTTTGTTTACGGACATATACGCGGGCTGCAACATTCACAGTCGCGTATAGGGCTGAGAATATGCATGTTGTCTTTTAGATAGATGCGTATAACCACGTGTATACGCGACTCGATGAATGGTAGCTCGCGTACACCTAAATATATGATTTGCGCCTTAAATAACTTAAAATTTGAAACCTAAATAAAAAATGTAATCCACTAGAAAGGAAGAGGAGGGGAAGAGAAATTACCTGGTCTAGACGACCGCTAATTCCATCACTCGACGCTCCCGCAATCACCAGTTGAAGATCAGAGGTAATTTGGTCCAAAATTCACTATCTGGGTAAAAAAGTCAAATGACATAGTAAAATTTGGTTTTTGTTACTATTTATAGCAGTTTTTACCCACTTTACATAGTTTTGAATCGTATTTTACCTAATGGACTAATACAACAGTGGATTGAGTTGGTTTTTGTAGTTTTCACTAGGGATTCTTGCAATTTTTAGCATTATGTCAACCGTTCGTAACTACAGACATGTATTTTCACTACCCAACATATAGGATAGGTATTTGTTCCATCGTGCACATTTGCATTGTCCTGTAACTGTCACTCATATGCCTTAGGTACAAACCCATTTTTTAGCGACACATAACCCTCCATCTTCTACAAGACGTGTCGTTATCAAATGGTATAGACTTACCAAACACGGGTACTCTAGTTAGATCCTCTGCTCCATTTGGTACCCATGCCGAGATTTTTTCTATAGGACCAAGAGTCCCTTATAACTAATAGATGACTTTATGCTGAGCCTTGTTCCTCATTCATAAACACGCTGACCTATACCTAGAGGACTCACAACCGAGTTTGATTTAAGCTCTTTTCCGACTCATTTTAAAAAAGTGAAAAGATTGCTGAGTGAACTTGTCTCTTTCACACTCCTAAATTGGATTTGAAAGGATGTCTATTTGGTACAAGTTTATCCCTTTTTCAAATCAAGTAGACTAAGATCATGAAAAATCACATTTTTTGGCGTTAAGTTGTGATTGCATCTCTTGCCCTTGCTTGCAGTATTGAGCCTATTGTCGGTTCTCACTTTGCGTTATAAATGGTTTGCCTCGGCAGTTTTACATCCTCAACCAGGAAGAGCCTTGTTATATCCTTTGCAACTTGACACCCCATACCTAAGAGGGAGCATTCCCCCGAGTGTCCATCTACCACATGCACCTCCTTGCATTCAACATAGGTATGTTCCACTACTGGAACTAGTTTTGCTTATTTGCAACACTCATTTCCTCCTCTGTATCATAGCATTCACTTGCCTATGAAAAAACAAAAAAAGACGGGAGGGAAGGGAGTTTAGGGATAACTAAGGAGATTATGTCTCGAGGCCCACATGTACTAGACATGGAGTATCGAGAGCCAGATCGACTTGAGCATGGCCCTGGAGGGTTCATCTTTTCATTCTTCAGTGCCTCCACTTTGTCAACAGCAACAACATCCATCACCTTGGCCTGGTCCTGTAGCAGAAGTGGATCTTGCTGCATGAGGTAATGAGTCTGGGTATCATGGTATGTGTGACTATGATCCTCAAAACCTTTGAATATGTGCATTCAGTTCTTTTTGTTTCTAACAGGTGCTTGGATCTTATACCTATCCACTTGACCATATCTGGGGGGAATGACAGGATGCCCTAGTAAGCTTGTGCCCATAGGTTTTGAGTTGCCATTGGGGGGATTTATGAGAAACCATCGTCCGCTCCCACCATACTTACCACTTTCCACCTTTCTCCCGCTCATCCATCCCATTACACTGGTCCGGGAATTGGGTTGGCCAAATATTTAAGGGTTGTACCTTACCTTGTGGGAAGAAGGGGCTAAAGGCCCAAAGGGTAAACTTAGCTGGAAAAGATAAAAGCCAAAGAATGAAACCTTGAGATGCTTCACCCAGGGATCCCTGAGAGAGCAATAAAAATCTTCTCAGCAAGAAATAGAGGGACCCATAAAAAATGATAAAACAAGACCTAGTTAGAGGATAGGGGGTCTCATCATGAGTCAACCTATTAGGTTCATGGGCATGTAGCGGTATAACACTACTAACAACTGGTCATCAAGCCAGGGTAGTGACTCTTGGTGGAATAGCCAAGAGAAAGGGGGTCTCGTCACGAGCCAACCTTCTCATTTCCGTGAAACGCTTGTGGGTAACATTGCCACCACTGGTCACCACACTAGGGCAGTGTCCCTTAACTAGCTTCTTGAAGAAAAATCAATGAGAAAAAAGACAAAAGACATGAATGGGATTGGAAACATTTGCATCCATGATAGGTGCATCTCACCCTCTACAGAGGCACCCATAGGTGAGCCATGCATTTCCTTGCTATCACTGCACCCCTTGCCCAAGAATCCCTTATCCACTTCATCTACTCACATGGCTTGGATTTGATCTCTCACGGAAACACCCCACTTCTAGTGAGCATTAGCCCAATAGGACGCCTTATCACTTCCTCCAAACTTGGCTTGTAGATTAGTATAATGTCTTTGAGCACTTGTCCGGGTAAAAGGGGTTTTATGCACATGTTTAATAAAATTGATGGTTAGATGTGATTACATTTCTATGATCCTTGTGACTTATGAGCCCATGGAGGGCGTATATGTTGATGTGCAAGACCATACCCGATGGATAGGTACCCTTATGGACAGGTACACATGGGGAGATGATTAGTTCATACCTCCATGGGGCTGAAATCCCATCAGATGTATGTTGAGACCCCAGCAAGGGGTATAGACAGATCAGAGGGTTTGCACCAGAGAAGAGGAGGACGTTCCACAAGAGGCAACTTAGCAGGCATGTACCCAGGGGGGTTGTGCCCTTTCCACCAGGACGTTGACCTTGGAAGGCCCATGACGCACCCAAGACACTCATGACGCCATCCAGTGCTTGTGGAGGTTTTGGAAGGCAGTTGTGGCACGTGTGGCATGTTCCTGAGGCCCAAGAAGGCTTAACGTTTTTCCCTAGAAGGCCAGCGTTGCCCTAAAAGGGCATGACATCTTTATTTATGCTTGATTTAGGGTTTTATTATGACATTTAATGTAAAAACAATATTATTATGTGTTTTTGGCCTTGTCGGCCTTTTGTGACCTAAATTTAAATTAAGGTCATTGGTATGGTATAAGTAAGAGAGCTAAAACTCTCTTTTATTCACCATCTTTCACTCACACTTGGTGAGGTCTGAAATTTGCGGCCCTCATTAGGGTTTTCGCTAAAATTGTGGCGCACTTGTTGAAGGAAGCTTCTCTTTGGTGATTTTTGGCATTTTTCTTAGTGGAAGGTTTATAACTAGGGTTTAGCTTGATGAATATATGGTGAATGTAAGTGAATTTCTGCAATCCTTCCATTACTTGAATGGTTATTGTGTTTTACTTGCATTTTGTTAATGAAATTGTTGGAATAAACCCTAAGAAATAAGCACATGTTGGTGTCCTTATTTTAATTCCCTACTAGATTATGCCAAGGAGCCATTTTTCCTATTGGAGATATTGATAGGGCCTTGCCATTGCAACACCCTATCACTTGTTCTTCATCCAAGACGATTTTACTTTGTCGTTGAGCTAAAGAAGGAGGAAAATGTGCTAAGACCTAGGGTTGCCTACACCTTAGTAAGTCATTTTCCCCTAGGGTTTGATGGTTGAAGCCTTGGCTTACCAACACTTCACCATAAAATTCCTCTTGTCTTTAGTCCTACTATTATCATATTGTCCCTTCAATTCTTGCAGCCATTTTTTACTCCATTTTCCCTATAAATGCACTGATCTTAGATTGCTTGCTTGAGTGTTTTGATCACAACCTCCAAAATCTTTGAGCAACTACTAATACCTTCTAACCCTAACCTACTAACCTCATTGTTGCTACTATCCATTGGAATTATAGTTATACTTTACAACATTTTAGCTTCTTTAGCTAATTGAGAGATTGACTAGTGCATGGTATTATTTTCTTCTAATGAAAGTTGTATTGTGATATTGATGATTAAATTGTTCTTGCTCATTCTGAAGCATTTATGAAGCATTTATTGTGAAGTGTTGTATTGTGATAATTGTTATTATACATTTTTCTTACTTCGTCAATATATTAGTCAATTGCTTTATTTCAGAAAGTCCCTGATTATATGAAGTACTAACCAACAAGTGACCTTGCAAATATAGTTTATCGTTGCTTTGTTCCATGCAGGTACATTTCTCCTTATTATTATCTTTTATTGGTTGTTTAGCCAAACTTTCTGATCGGTGGTGACTTGTGAGAGGGAAACCTTTGCCTTAGCCTTTACTCTTTCCCTTCTCAAAACCCCAGGTCACTGGGGACTGTTGAAATAATGTAACTGCAAAGAGTATTCTAATTATTATTGATGTATTATTCATTATATCAATCCCCTTTTGTGGATTGATCATGTCGGGTATTGTAAATGACCAAATCCCCTTTTGCAGATTGGTCAAACCCTAATTGTAATGGGATAAATGAAAAGTCGGCCCCAGAATATATTAAAGTGGTTATAACCACCCATAATGAGAAGTTGGCCCAGTGAGTGAAAAGACACCCCAACTCACATGTGTCAGATTGTATAAATAAGAGAGGCTAGCGCCTCATTTGTTCACTCACTCACTTGATGATCAGAGTGCAAGTTTGGAGCTGTAGTTGGAGAAGAAGAGAGAGAGAGGCGCATTCTTTAGAGATGAATTTTTGTATTTGTTTGAGTTATCTCTTGGCATTGTATTGGCTATCTATATTAAGGAAGTTTTTGTTGGGTTTTCTCCCCCATGAGGGTTTCCCAGGATAAATGATGTGTCTGTTGTGATTGTGTATTTCTCAGTGATCATATTTATGATATGGTTATCTAATGAAATAAAATAAACCTAATAATAGCTTAAACCTTAACATGGTATCAGAGCTAAGCTGAAGAGAGCATCTTTCACAAGAGATAGTGAAAAACATCACTATTGTCGTACATGCAAATTAGGGCTTTTTATTGAAGAAGTATTTCAGCCCCAAAACCATCTAGAAAAGTGTGCCCTTCCTCAAGGATCACTTTGGCATCCTCGGCGCAAATTTTCAGTGGCTAGATCTCCCGAAAATTGAAACCCTATTTTTCACAAAGTACCAGAAGTACCAGAAATACCAGAGTACCAGAAGTACCAGAAAACTAGAAGCACCAGTCCATAAATCCACTGGTCAAGTCTGAGGGGGTAAAAGTTGGATTTTCATAAATCTGACTGCACCAGCTTACTCGCCTCAGCTCAGCGCATCTATCCCCTGGATCCGAATTTCTAACTTCGAATTTTGAAAAATTAGCGTTTCGTCATAAAACCCTAAGTTGCGGTTGCAGTTGCAGTCTCAGAACCAATTGCAGTATCAATTGTATTTGTAGTACTAGTTGAATTATCAGCCATAGTACCGGTTGCATTCACCCTTGAAGTTTTTAAGAGTTGGTGTTCATTGCCGCTGCTACCAGATGGTGCCACTACCTGCAAATGCTATCAGAGGTATGTACTCACATATGTTTAAATTGTTAAGCGTTAAAGGGTATTTGCAGGAGAAGGGATCTCTTGCCATATATCCAAAAGGATCTCAATATCCAACACATTCAGAGGAATAATGCAACCCAGGTGTGATTATTCTGATATGCATCTATTTGTTATGACATTATTTTGATCAGTATTGCATGTTGTAGCTATGACCATCATTCTAACCTTTGGTCAAAATTCGAGTGAAGGTATTAGATGGATTAAAAGTTGAGATCATAGATTTTACCCTCTAACCCAACCTTCTATCAATATATCATATTGTCTTAGTACAGAAGACAGGTTGAAGAAAGCGCACTCATTCTTGAGGACAAGGCTCTAGGTTCCAGGTTTGATTAATTAAGTTGATAAGATTCAAAGTTGCACATGACAAGTTTATAACTACCCCTTTACAAGTAAACACTATAGTTAAGATAACAGTCTTTGAAAAGTACTATACTTGGTAGCATGTGAGCATATTGAGATAAATGCTTAATGTAATCGTTTGTTTGATACAACTAACATCTCCTCTAGGAGAAACCTCTTGTGTTTGTTCTAGGTTTCCATGGAGGAATGGTTGATCACAACACTATAAGAGTGTTGACCTCATTTTGTATTGTATTTCTTATCTTTTATCCTTACTTTAGACAAGTCACAAGTGATAGCTTTGAAGGAGCTACTATGATGATTATTTGTGCTATTGTTTTATCTACTACTATCAAAGGAGTATTATTCTTGCTTGTTGACCTTGTTTAAGGTCATAGGTGATAACTCGTAGGAAGCTATAGTGAAGGTTGTTGAAGGCAACATATTATATGAGACATGAAACAGACTATGTACATGACCATATACACTCATGTACCAAAGAATATGAAGAAGAAGCTATCTCTTGAGATTCAAAGTATCTTGTATGAAGATTGATTGAAAGGAGCAAAAGGCTCCAAATTTGACCGAACATTAGAACGGGAAGCAGAACTCGTTTGAATCCTGACTCTGTCTTTCACATCTAGACTTGGTATTCAACACCAAGTATACCCTGTAAGATATGATGAAGTCCTTATAGACTCAGAAGAAATTGAGAGTAAGCCTGATCTCAGAAAGTATCAGATGAAGAGTCAACTTCCATGACTGGGAGACAGATGTCGTGAGAAGACTAGATCGTAGCTTCAAAAACTTCTAGGAGATATGAAATCTCCTGGGAAGATTCTTTTGTTTCAGTGACAAGAAGAAAGCCAGTCAGAAAGACTAGGATATGGATTCTTCCGTGAGAAGAAAAGTCAGTATTGACTTCCAATATTGATCTATACAGATCAAACATGTTGCAGATGTACAAAGCGTGATGTATGAGGATTCTCCCAACAAAAGGGAGAAGACTACGATGAGACACTTATTGAAGAAATAGTTCCAGTATTTATGAAGACAACCAGAACAAACATGATTCATATATAGTATGAGATGCAGGGGGAGAAATCCCCATATTTAAAATTGAGTGGCAGTTGGTGCAGTACACTAGTTGGGTCATGGAGACATGACTATAATGAAAGATAGAGTTACCTCCATGAAAGAAGAAGAGATATCTTCAATATCAGTTATTGAGCCACTCTCAGTTTCAGATGAAACTGTTGTCGTGATAAAATAAGAGGAGTTACTCTCATATTTTAGCAGCCACGGTAAGAATGAAGCAGTCATTCTCAACCTCAGAGCAGCTACAGGTGCAGAGTCCCATATTCTAGAAGGAACAATTGAAGAGAGATTAGAGGACATACTCCCAGACAGTGAGACAGATAGTGCCTTACAGAAAGCACATAGAGCTAGCACATGTTTGTGCAGATTGAGTTATCGCTGAGAAAGTGTACTAGATTGGTACAATGTAATGAGAAACTTTGATTTAAAGATTGAAGATAGAAAGACTCGTGTCTACCAGTTGAAGGAAGCTCTGTACGTGTTGAAGCAAGCTTCTAGAGCTTGGTATGGAAGAATTGGCAGTTTCCTGACGAGCTTGGGCTTTACCAAGAGTAAAGTTGATTCTAACCTTTATCTCAAGGTTATGAATGATGAGTCAATGATGTTACTACTATATGTAGATGATGTATCCCTGACAAAGATGAAGAAAATCTCATCACAGATTGCAGAAGAAGCTCGCCACAGAGTTTGATGGAAGACCTAAATGCATTATCTCTTAGGTCTTGAACTTTGGCAGAGTACAAAGAAGATCTTCCTTAACCAAGGGAAGTATGCATTTGAAATCCTGGAGAGATTTGATATGTTGGAGTGCAAGTCCATGAATACACCCATGGAAACGAAGTTGAAGCTTATGGTCGACACTTCGTCAGAATTGATTGATGCCACGCTGTATAGATAGATCATTGGATCGTTGATGTGTTTGACGAACACCAGACCAGATATTTGTTTTGTTGTGAACACCTTGAGTCAGTTTCTGGTAGAACCCAAACATGTTCACCTAGTTGCTGCAAAACATGTGATGAGGTACCTTAAGGGTATGTTAGATTGTGGTCTCAGTTAATGATGGAGATCATGGCTTCAGACTGAGTGGGTACACTGATTCAGATTGGGTTGGAAGTGTCTCTGACAGGAAGAGCACTTCAGGATGTTGTTTTAGTTTGGGATCTGCCATGATCTCACGACAGAGTAAGAAGCAATCAAGCATTGCTCTCAGTACAACGGAAGCATAATACATTGATGCGTGTTCTGCCAGCTGCGAAGCTATATGGCTTCAGAAGTTGTTGACCGGTCTATTCGATCTAGAGATGGAAACAACCACGATCCTATGTGACAACCAGAGCTACATAAAGATGACAAAGAATCATGTATTTCATGACAAATCGAAGCACATAGAGATCTGATATCATTACATCCGTGACATGGTGCAGAGAGGAGCCATAAAGCTCCAATATTTTAGCATGGATGAACAAGTTGCCGATATGTTGACCAAGCCTCTATCTCGTGTAAAGTTGGAGCACTTTCGAGATAAGCTTGGTATAGTCCAAAAGGACCTCCCTCGAAAGGGGGAGTATTGTTGTGTTGAGATATGCCAGCCTAGTACTGTGCTTCCAACTTAATTGTTGTGACGTAAAGCCAGTCTAGTACTGTGTTGAGATATGCCAGCCTAGTACTATGCTTCCAGCTTAATTTTTGTGACGTAAATCCAGTCTAATACTGTGTTGAGATATGCTAGCCTAGTACTGTGCTTCCATCTTAATTGTTGTGACGTAAATCCAGTCTAGTATTTTGCTTCCAACTTAATTGTTGTGTTGTGATTCCAGCTTAATTGTTGTGTTGTGATTCCAACTTAATTGTTGTGGTGTTTTCCAGCTTAATTGATGTGTGGTGTGCTAGCTTAATTGTTATGATGATGTGCTAGCTTAATTACTGTGATGATGTGCCAGCTTAATTGCTGCGATGTGTTGCCAGCCTCGTGTTGTGTTTCCAGCTTCATGCTGTGATGATGTG
>ML800686.1:176710-187836 GCA_009831015.1 Picea engelmannii
CCCCTTTTGTGGATTGATCATGTCGGGTATTGTAAATGACCAAATCCCCTTTTGCGGATTGGTCAAACCCTAATTGTAATGGGCTAAATGAAAAGTTGGCCCCATAATATATTAAAGTGGTTATAACCACCCAGAATGAGAAGCCGGCCTAGCCAATGAAAAGACACCCCATTTCACATGTGCCAGATTGTATAAATAAGAGAGGCTAGTGCCTCATTTGTTCACTCACTCACTTGATGATCAGAGCGCAAGTCTGGAGCTGCGGTTGGAGAAGAAGAGAGAAAGAGAGGCGCATTCTTGGGAGAGGACTTTCTGTATTTGTTTGAGTTATCTCTTGGCATTGTATTGGATATCTATATTAAGGAAGTTTTTGTTGGGTTTTCTCCCCCATGAGGGTTTCCCAGGATAAATGATGTGTCTCTTGTGATTGTGTATTTCTCAGTGATCCTATTTATGCTATGGTTATCTAATGAAATAAAAGAAACCTAATAATAGCTTAAACCTTAACAGGGACGTCTCCCCTGGGCCTACCACCCTAGATAGAAAGGGACATCTTATTAAGGTGACAGTGATATGATACCCTCCCGTTACGCCAATTCATCTTCATTTACCTTTCCTTTACATCCAAGTACAAACTGCGCGATAACAGGCAACAGTTGTGTCGCCTTTGAACATAGCACAAAATTGTTGAGTCCACTTGTCATCATAATTTTCGGTTTAGCATGGCCTTAGGAAGCTGAGCTCATTATAGAGAGTTTACTCCCCCGACTAGTTACTCTTCCAGTCCCTATGGAGATTTTGATTGATGCCTCCTACATCTCATGGTTTCATCATTGAGTCTATGTTGCCAAAGTGTTCCATATGTCTCATGCTCTTGTTCAAAGGATGTTTATCAACCCATGTTGGCCATTCCTCAGAACTTTGACTTTGCATGTTAGCCATACCCTCAGTTTGTCTCAGAATCACATGAAGTTGTAGTCCTATTACGCACCCTAGTCCTACTTTCCTCATTGGTAGGTAACCTTGAACCCAACAATCGACATTTCATCATTGGTCGTCGACTGGGTGGTTTCCCTTATGTTTGACGACAAGACATCTATTCATACATTGGGATTCATGTAGTTTTTTGGAGGCCATTAGCCTTATTGGTGGTTTCCTCGACTTTGTCAGCAGTTTTCCTCATCGGCTACTATTCATAGGGTATTTTTCTTGTACCACTTGCACTTGGCACACACGAAAGACGCATAGGGTTGTGGGTTTGTGAACATGTTCTGCGTCCTATTTCCTCCAAATCATCAAGCTCCTGCTTTGTACCTCGTGTTGAATTATGAGAGATGCCTTAATGCTCTCCTTTTAGCAGGTCTCCTTCCATCGACTTCAACTCATCTATTATGGAAACGAGACCTAGAGTCCTATGAGTACCTAGAGGTTTGCAGTCATTAGTGGTAGGTTCTCTCGCCATCAACAGTTAGGAATACATCAATGTCTCCTTATCGATGGATTCTTCAAGTGTTTGAACCCCAATCCTTTATTCACACTTGTAAGAATGTACTCGGTGCCTTGATACCTATTTTAGTCATCAGTAGGTTATCTCGTGTTTGTTAACGATATACTTCAATGATCGATAATCAAACAAAGTGCGAAATTGCGAAGTGCAGGAGGATGAGTGATATGAATTCTTCGCACAAGGGTTCAGATTGGACTAAGTGTTGGTTGTGTAGGGGATATACCTATGAGGAGGTGTGGAAGATATATATGTTGAACAATATTTGTTAAGTTAAGCATATGCATAAAAACATTTTGTTCACTTTGTATACTTATTTTTTAATATATGTATATACGTAAAAACTTTGAGATATTTAAAAACTTAAGAGACTTTAGTGTTAATGTTTGTTGATTATCAACTTTTACAGGTTGTTTAGGAAACATTCAATGTCGACATCAAGGTTATCTTACCTTTTCATTTAGTTATATTAAGTTTCATTATTCATCTCTTGTATCGAGAACTCTACCCACTTTACTTCCCACAATTCTAATGTGTGGACACTTTGTATTGGTTCCAACCCATCCTAATATCCAAACACTTTACATTGCTTCATGCATATGCTAACCTCCCCATTGAACATTTCACTTATTTACATTGCTTACCGCATATACTAACTTCCCCATTGAACTCTTCACTTATTTACTAAGTTTTACTCCACATTGAACACTTTACCTTTTTTCTTATTTTTACAAAGTTTTATGCTAAATATTTTTACTCCAAACACTTTACATTGCTTCTCGCATATGCTAACCTCCCCATTGAACATTTTACTTATTTACTAAGTTTTACTCCACATTGAACACTTTACATTTTTGCAAAGTTTTATGCTAAATGTTTTTTACTTTATTCTTATTATTGTCCTCTTTGCATAAACAATAATATTATTTTTATTTATTATATCAATTATCTTTTGACAAAGACTATTCATTACCTATGCATTTAGTTATATTAAGTTTCATTGTTCAACATATATTTCCCAACTAACTCGGGAGGGACTGCGCTGCCATGCAACCCTTATCAAAGTGACATGCAAATGTAGTCACAAATTTAAAAAAATAGAGGATTAACTAGCTAAACAACAACAAAATTATACATATTTGGAGGATATATTTTGTGATGAATTATTAGAAAAAGATGAAGAAATTTCTCACATGAAAGAACATAGTTAAAAATTACTTGTACAAATTAGGAAGTCAATGGATAAGAAGCAATGTGATTAGAAATGAGAACAAGAGAATCAAGATATTGAGCAAAAAATATCATAAAAAAATGAAGAAATTATCACCTAAGGAACCTTGATTAGAGGTTGCTTGAACAAATCAAAACTTTAAAAGTTGAGAATCCAAAGAATCAAGCTATTAAAAATAAATCAGATACTCATGAAGAACTTTCACGCCTAAGGATCGCAATCAACCTTACTTACACATCAAGAAGCTAAAGAATGATAAGATGCTACTGTGGTGAAAGTTAGAGAAACTGACCAACAAGGAAACATTAATCAATAAAGAAACAATGACCAATCCTACTGAACTAGAGAAGTCTTTAGAAGTCAAAATCGAAGTCATGGAGAAAATAACTAATATAGATCTAATGGACATCACAAATAAAAATGATTTAAATTCAATTGAAGTAGGGATATCTTCAGACGTGGAAGCACAAATGAAGAAAAATCTCAGTATCTCTACCGACACACATTTAATGATCAACAAAGTGACACGTGTGCAAAGAAGGCATACGACAAAAAGTGAATCAAGAAAAAATTACATGTATGAAGAAGAAAGATTAGGTTACAAGGATACCTTATCACCATCCTAATCATAAGAGACAACACTTTACCCAATCAATAACAACAACATTGCTCTGGACAAAAATAATTGACCTATAATGTGAATACATTTGGGTCTCAAAATAAAAGTTCATCTTGGGATCCTTATAAGCACATTGTTTCACAAGGCATCAAATTAGGGTCGTTAGACTTTTTCACAATTCAACAATTTTTCTCCACACTTAAAAGATCATATCGTCTTGTATCATCAACCATCATAGCTTCAAAGAACATAGAATCATGAGAAGGCAGTACAAGCTAGAACAAGATATAAAGATTTTTTTCATAAATATGCTTTGTCGACAAAACATTTATAAGGGGGAAGACAATGTTATGTATATAAAAATAAACATTATTCATAAATATATACCTAAACTATATAACTTAAGATATTAATTATTAAAATGTGCAATACATAGAGATATAACTTTGGGTGAAAGGTCACCTTGAGGCCTATAAATGTCAATGGTACTCATCATTGTAATCATACCATTCATTCATATTTTATTCATTATTTGTCCTATATGGATTTCTCTTTATGTTGAATTTTTTTAGTAAATGAACATTTGTTCATTTCACTGATACTAATTATCAATCTTATTAATATCTAAATATTATAAAAATAATAACTGATAAAATTGATAACAATATCAATAATAATAAATTAAATTAAATTAAATATAATTAATAAAATAAAAACAAACAAATAAAAAATAATATTTAAATTAATAGAAATAATTAAAATTACATTGCAAATTTGACAGTAAAACAACAAAATTTCAACGTTAATTTTATGTACAAAGTTCATTATGACATTAAAAAAGTTTTTAAGAAGACATAATGTGACAAAATTTTCATGTTTTGATGCAATAATGACGTTGACTTGTTGCAAACTAATGCTAGATTGATGCTTTACAAATAACATTGACACACAAATTGACTCATTGTGATGCCGACTTGACACACATAACACACACTTGACATTGAGATGATGCAAATGTGTTTTTTTTTAGTTTTTTTTCATTATTAAGTGACACAATAAGATGCAATTTCAACTCAAAAATAAATTTTGCATCAATTTTTCATCATTAATATGACACCCCAAGGAGCGTGCATCAAACTAAGAGATGCAAACTCAACATCCCCATGTGCATCACATTTTGTGTCATACAAACTTTATTTTTTCTATAGGGAAATTGCACTGTGATGCGACATTACAACCCTATATTATATTAGTGTAACGATCTCCCATTTGCAAGGAAGTTAACTATTGTTTATCGTGTTCTTTAGGTTCTCATGTTTACTATGTATCTTGTTGGTTCCCTAGGAAGGTTCAATTTTGACAGCGTGAGAAGATTTTGAGGGCATACTTGTGGTCTAAGTATGGTGGGGAGAGGGGTCTCCTATTAGTTCCATGTGTTTTATGCACCATGCTCAAGGATGAGGGGGGTGATTTGATTGGTGTTGCCACCTAGGGAAATATTCTTAAGGCCAAGTGGGCGATACAATGTCTTGAGGGTTCAACACCTTGGTAGGTCTTGTTTCACCATTAGGGATGATATCTCAACATTCAAGTAGAGTATGAGGGGCCTTCGATTTTTGTGTGATGTTAATTCATTACCCTATTTTATTTCGAGTGTTGGGCTCCCTCATATTTATGAGCATCTAGTCATCTTAGAAGGCTATTACAGGTTTGGTTTGTTAACATTGGAAGGGAAATAGAGTAAGTTGGAATTTAGTGTGTCATCCTATTTGGAGCTATAAGGGCTCAGGGTTCTAGTATTGTGTGGCTACCTACTTATTAGGCTAGCAGTGTAAGTAGGATGAACATTTTCTTTTGGGTTGATTTGTGGATTTTTCCTCTTGCTCATGTTGATGTTTGGGCAACATCGGAAAAAAATTCTACTAGATTGATAATTATTAATATGATTATTAATTATTAAGCAATATTATTAATTATAATATTATTAATGTAATATATATATATATATATATATATATATATATATATATATATATATATATATTTATTATCCAAGGGACACATCTCTTCATGGATGGTCACGATGGTCACCACATGTTCTGTATATATAGAACACTCATCACTGTAATAATATATTCATTCACATACAATATCATCTCTTATGAAAAATCAACATGGTATCAGAGTGGGATTGGGCTTGACTCCCTCACAAGAGGGCCCAGGAAAATGAGAGTAGAGTAAAGTCTTTGGAGTGTTGAATTTATGGGGTTGTTGCAATCTCTATGTACAACATATTTATTTTTTACTCCTACCTTAATTATAGAAAGAATTCCATAAATTATGGTGGGCAATAATTTCTAGTAAAAATGTCTAATTACCTAAAGATGAGGAATGTACTGCATATTTACTTCTACCTATATTTATGCAAAGAATCGCATGAATTATGGAGGAACAATTTAACAAAGTCAAATACTATGTGGATGGATTATAACCAAATTAATCTTTGGGTAGTTACCTGAGGTATTCTCCAACTATTTATAAGAAAGAAAATTAAATTTGATTTTCAAAGAGACTTGTCTTTTTGGATCAATTTAATATTACTATAAAAAGACACAACAATATACACACATATTTTTCTTTCTCACACTTGGGAAGTGATCTAAGGAAGAGGCCGAAGTTTCTAAGTAGTTGAAATTTTTTGAGTGTAATTACTTAGTGATGTGCTAGAGTTTACTAAAGTAATATCGTTGGAAGTAATTACCACTTGCAGAAAATTGTGCTTGTCTAATTTAACACTAGAAAATCAACATGGTTAGCCGTATGACATCGAGTATATGATGGATGTGTGTTAGTATAAGACATATCATTTCGAGGGTCATTGTATATAGTTGTGCACAAGATAAATTGATCTCCTTTAGGAGATGTTTTTTTGTTGTTCTTGTTTCTTGTTCGGAGCATGTCACATGTAATAGCTCTTAGAAGGAGCCATAATGACAGTCGCTGGAAGCAACATGAAGCAAGACTATCCAGACATAGAGTTGTGCACATCCATGTAATGAAGAAGAAGAGGAGGTCAACACATGCAAAGGGAGTAGATGACTTTGAAGACTATATAGCCTCAAAGGGAGTGATGGATTCATATGTTTTCTGCAGGAAATTGGATAGTCTCATGATGACATGTTGTAGCTATTAGAGAGCTATCCACCAACCCTAGATGCATGGTGTGAAGTCACTATGGATTTGCTATGATGTATAGATTTGTGTGTTCAACAGTCAATGGTCATGAGCTCGCGTGGATGGAGACATTGTTAGAGTTTGTGCCATATATAATACCTTCCTCATTAAGAGGGAATGTTGAGATTTTATGTAATTTTGTAAGTTATTCTTAAGGGTTAATGTTTCAACATCGGGTTGACATTCTCCTAGGATTGGTCGTGGTAATTTGACCAATGGAGAATGGCCTTGGCATAGTATTATAAGGACATAAGACTCAAAGTGCATAGCTTTCAACATCGGGAAGGACTGGATTTCTTCTTGTGGCACAGATGGCAACTTGATCAGGAAGAATGGTCCTTGTAGTCACAAAACACTTTGTTGAGTACGTGACACCTGCAGGACACTCAGTGTGCATATTGAAGAAGGATTTATATGGATTAAAGAAGGCACCCAGAGCATGGTATGGAAGGATCAAAAAATTTCTGATGAGCTTAGGATTTATAAACAACAATGCAAATCCTAACCTTTACTTTCAGGTTGTGGATGATGGTCCAATAATACTACTACTGTATATGGATGACCTATTTCTAAACAAGTGTGGAAAAGCTCATCTCAGAGTGTAAGAGAAAAATTGGTTGTTGAGTTTGAGATGAAAGATCTCAGGATGATGCATTACTTTTTGGGTGCTAAGGTATGGCAAAGACATGATGAGATCTTTCTGAATCAAGGGAATTATACAATAGAAATCTTGAAGAGGTTTGGGATGTTGGATTGTAAGTCAATGCCTACACCTATGGCATCAAATCTGAAGTTGATGCAGGATACGACTTTAGAGACTGTGGATGTTACTTTATATAGGCAGATGGTGGGTTCGTTGATGAACTTGATGAACACACGACCGGATATATGCTTTTCTTTGAACACCTTGAGTCAATATATGGAGCAGCCCAGGTAGGTTCATTTGGTTGCATCAAAACATGTGATGAGGTACCTTAAGGGTACATTGGATTATGGTCTCAGGTATGTGACAGGCCATGAGTTCGCGTTATATGGATATTCAGATTCAGATTGGGCCGACAATATTCCTGATCGGAAAAGTACTTCGACATATTACTTCAGTCTAGGCTCCAATATGGTTTCATGGAGCAACATGAAGGAGTTGTGTGTAGCACTTAGTATGATTGAGGTAGAGTATGTGGTAGCATGTGTAGCAAGTCGCAAAGTAGTGTGGCTTCAGAAATTGTTGTCTATTGGACTAAATATGACTTGTAGGTAAGACCTACACGAAGAGGATGCCGAGACTTGTTCTGGAGGACAAGTGATGAAGTCAACAGGTTGAAGATCCAATTGATATTAAGTGCTCAAGAGGGAATCAGAAAGTCAATTCCAGAGGGAGATGGGTACTACAATAAGGAGCAGGAGGCTCTGCCAGATGCATGAAGCAGTCATGTGTGGTGCTTAATACGGCTGAAGCTGAGTATTTGGTAGCATGTGCAGTAGTAATGTGGCTTCGAGAACTTCTTTGTGGGTTATTTGGTCTCAGACTGGAGGCAACCTGCATTTGGTGTGACAACCATAGTTGCATGAAGTCGTCATGGAACCCCATGGTCTATGACATGTCGAAACATATCAAGATCAGATATTACTATATAAAGGATATAATGCAGAAGGGAGCAGTGAGGCTCTAGTTTCGTGACTATAGAGGATCAAGTTGCAGATGTGTTTACCAAGCTGCTATTGAGGATGAAGTTTGAGTCCTTCAGGGACAAGATTGGTGTGGTCCCTCTTCAAAGGGAGTGCTCTCATCCAACATGAAAAAGGGCTGACACCGAGACATGTGGAACTCATCCAGCATGAAAAAGGGCTAGCACTAAGTGTTCTCATCCAACATGAAAAAGGGTTGGCACTGAGACAGGTGGAACTCATCCATCATGAAAAAGGGCTGGAACTGAGTGTTCTCATCGAGCATGAAAAGGGGCTGGCACTGAGACATGTGGAACTCATCCAACATGAAAAAGGGCTGGAACTGAGACAGGTGGAACTCATCCAGCATGAAAAAGGGTTGGCACTGAGTGTTCTCATCCAATGTGAAAAAGGGTTGGCACTGAGTGTTTTCATCCAATGTGAAAAAGGGTTGGCACTGAGATAGATGGAACTCATCCAGCATGAAAAAGGGTTGGCACTGAGACAGATGGAACTCATCCAACATGAAAAAGGGCTGGCATTGAGTGTTCTCATCTAGCATGAAAAAGGGTTGGCACTAAGAGACAGGTGGAACTCATCCTACATGAAAAAGGGTTGGCACTGAGTGTTCTCATCCAACATGAAAAAGGGTTGGCACTGAGACAGGTGGAACTCATCCAACATGAAAAAGGGTTGGCACTGAGACAGGTGGAACTCATCCAACATGAAAAAGGGTTGGCACTGAGTGTTCTCATACAACATGAAAAAGGGCTGGCATTGAGACAGGTGGATCTCATCCAACATGAAAAAGGGATGGCACTTAGAACAAGGGTTCACATGATCAGGTACTGATGCATTGCAGCGTAATGGATGTCCTGGGGACATGTTGTAGTTATTTGAGAACTACCCATGGGCCTTGGATGCATTTCCTGTGAAGTCACAAGGGTGTACATGATGAGGTACAGATGCATTGCGAGGTAATGGATGTCACGGTGACATGTTGAAGCTATTTGAGAGCTACCCACATGTAATCTTCAAAGGTAATCTTCGCATAATGTAGAATGTCTCCCTCCCTGAGAGGTAGTGTTGATGTTTGGGCAACATTGAAAAGACATTCTAATAGATTGATAATTAATAATATGATTATCAATTATTAAACAATATTATTAATTATAATATTATTAATGTAATAATATATTTATAATATAAAATATAAATATAAATATATAGAATAAAGTATAAAGTATATTTATATTATATGTATAATATAAGATAAAATAAAGTATGAATATATTTATTACCCAAGGGACACATCTCTCCATGGATGATCACCATGGTCACCATATGTTCTTTATATATAGAGCACTCATCATTTGCATAAGATATTCATTCACATACAATATCATCTCTTAAGAAAAATCAATATCTCCTAGAATGAGTGACATTCGTTTGCATGGATGCATGACATCATTGCCCTTGACTAGCTTGCAAATACATAGTTGAAAGGCCTTATTCTAAATTATTAGTTGTTTAAAATGAATATTGGGATGTCTGGGCCATTTTGGAGGGATTAGGGTTGGAGCTTTGGTTGACCACTTCTTCAGTATGAATCCTAATCATTGTATGCAACACTTCATCAGAGACATTCATTCTCCCTCATTCTTAATGCACATTGGGTGTCTAAGGATTCAAAGGATAGAAGGGTGTGTAGACTTCAGAGTGTTTGGTCAGTTTAACTTTCTTATAAGTTGCAAGTTTTTGCATGGCTTGTAGTTTATCAGGGGCTTCCATCAAGGCTAGGTTGGCCAAGAGTGGACTTTCTGATGGACTTTCTCTTGTTTACTATTGATGCTTGGAGATCATGAAACATAATTTCTAGGAGTGTCAGCGTGTCAAACGTTGTCGAAGTTATCTTGAGGATCATTGTTTAGTGTTGTTTTAGGGAAAGATTCACTGGCATTTTGCCTTTTTGGAGTTAGCCGCTCTCTAGTTCGTTTTGCATTCTTTGGGATATGACATTGCTTGTAGGTCTAGCTTTATTTATCCTTTGGAAAACCAGGTGTAAGTTTGTCTTTGATCATGGAGCCAACTCTTCTCTGTTTTTTTGTTTTATATGAAGAGATGAGGTACACCATCAACTCTTGGCTAAGGGCACTCTATTGATCAAAGATTCTCATGCTTTAGATCCAACAAAATATGAATTTTATTTGATTTCAGTTTTAGTAGCTTTGAGAAGGAATTATGATGATCATTGCAAAAGAAATAAGACTTGGATGCGGCAAAATAACAAATGGTTTAGTAAATGGGGCATTTGCTTGAGCATGTGTCCTACAAACAATAAAGAGATAAAAACTTTTGCTATGGATAAGTTCAACAAACATACTTGGGAGAAAGAGCTAGGGAGAAAGAAGAAGTACTACATTGAAGAGTTTAACCCCACTCATAACCATCAACAAAAGGCGTACATAGGGGCCAATATTTCTTGGACATCTAAAATTCTTATTGCTCAATTAAGGACTAATTCTCATCAACTCTGTTGTGAAATAGGGCACTGGAAAAGGCCAAAAGAAATGTGGGAGGAAAGAGTATGTATTTTGTGCTCTTCCGGAAAAGTGGAAACAAAAAAACATTTCATTTTAGAATGTGAGGCCTTCAAAGACAACACAAAAAGTTATGCAGGTATTCTGGCAGCTAGTTCTTGGGATAATCTATTCAACGAAGAGTTTGTCGATGTTATCGCACGGTTTGTAGGAAAGGTTAAATAGCTTGAGTCAAAGGTAGAAACCGGCGTAACAGGAGCTTCCCCACCCACTGTCACCTCGATGGGGGGCTCTTTCTATTTAGGAGGGCAAGTCCAAGGGAGACGTCCCCAA
>ML800686.1:191017-202767 GCA_009831015.1 Picea engelmannii
AGGGACGTCTCCCTTGGACTTGCCCTCCTAAATAGAAAGAGCCCCCCATCGAGGTGACAGTGGGTGGGGAAGCTCCTGTTACGCCGGTTTCAAGCCCTGACTCAAGCCCTTGGACCTTTCCTACAAACCGTGCGATAACAGTCGAGAAGCTGGGAGCGGTTATTGTAAAACTTTACAGGAAAATGACCGAATACAAAAGCCAGATGGAAAAACATTCTGTCCCATAGACTATTTTTAGCCTCGTGAACGTTAAAAATACTTTCTTTCTTTCTTTCTATATCTTTCCACCTATTAAACTAACTGCTGTATAATATTTGTTTTAAATATAAAAAAAAATAAAAATAAAAATAAACCATAAACATAAAACTTATCAAAATCGATAATAGAACACAACAAGATTGGTTAAAAGCCATCGACAATAGAACATAACAACTGTGGTTAAAAGCCACTTGACCTCAAAGCATCGCAGCCATAAAATATTGGAACCTACTTAACCTAAGTGCAGCCATAAAATATTGGAACCTACTTAACCTAAGTGCAGCCATAAAGACAAGTCCCTTTCCATAAGAGCACAGCGGTGATAAAATCTAGACATGGGAGAAAATCGTGTTCACACAAATGCATGCGAGTATAGCGGTGATGAAATCTCTAGAATACTTGGTCAATGATTTCGTGGCTTGCCTTGCACCCTCTCTCTCCCAAATATTACAATGACATGTCTTTTTCTTAGTCTTCATGTTGAGGACATAATCTAGATTTGCTTCAATTGTTTGGGAAAATTCCACCCATACAAGTATTAAAAAGAGAGATTGTCCCAAAACGTCTCGACGATTTAAATTAGTAAACTAAACATTGCAATTGTATTCTGCTGATTTTGAGGCGGTGCTTTGGGCATCCATGGATATGGCGGTGGCTATGAGCGACCGATGCCTTGCACAAGCTCTACCACGAAAGGTACATATTTCAACTATCAACTGAATTCTCTAGCAATTTGGAAGAAGAATGTGGCGGCTTATTTTAGAGGCTTGAAGATCCTGGAATGTGAAATTATCTATGTGCAATTATGTTTTCTGTAAACCCGCAACTTAATTGTCTCAGAGACTCTATTTTCCGGTTTTTCGAATATGAATGATTCTATCCCGTTCAGCTGGAAGGGAAAACCTTACAGTTCTGAATCAATTCTTAACACATGAAGCTTGTAGTGTTATCCTAATTATTTGCATATCTGCCATTGAAAGAAGAAAATTCGGTGTATTGCTTAGTGTATTGTGGGGCAGTTGTTGCTCAATTGGCCAACAATTAGAAAGAGTACTTGTATTATTTTCCTTCAGACTCGGATGTATATATTAGAACTAGGGTCATTTTACTTACTGATATGTCAGCATAAATTACAATTACAGTAAACTGGCTACACAAAATAAAATTGAAGACAAATAAGTATTCTAAATTACCTTGACAACTTAAGAGAACTGAAACGTGCACCATTTTGGTTAAACCTGACATTGATCTTAACAGACGGTGTTAACAGATTGCTATGAAAAATGGACATTTTCTAATAAGAAGTCCATCTCAATTGATTCACCTTCATGAGCATGAAGTGGCCCTTATTCTCAAAATTCATTTGATTTCCAATTCTATGACATTTACTTAGAAAGTCTTATACTAGCACAGATCCATCGAAATCCAGGTTTGATGAGGTTGCTCTGCTGGAGGTTGCATATTTCAAGTTCCAATAATTGATATGGATTGTATGAACTAGACATGTGTTTCACAAACTTCAGGTGCACATCAGACGCGGGTTTAAATATATTTGTGCTAATGTCCATATTCAATGCACCCAATGCACCGTGTAGATCCAATGGCCCTGTCACAAATGAGCACATACATGAAGACTTGATGGATCGCCTCCACTCCCCACCAGGCTGTAGAATGCATCTCAATTCTCTCAGTGCAATGCTAAAACTTTTGAAATGAATATTGTTTGCTATGGTATTTCTGTTTTTTTTCTTCTTATTTATTTATTCATTTTTGAACAAATAGATCTTATTTTTCATTAATGCACAGAAGGAAATATATCATACAATTTTACTTTTCCAGCCAAAGTTGGCCTGTGCATTGGGGACATTTGTTTTATTTGTTTGAGAAAAAAACATTTGTTGTTTTTGACAATTACACTTTGAAAGGATGCTGGTAAGCGGGTACAGGTACAAAATGCATGCTGTACGTGCCCAAAATGTACCCGGCGGAATTCACGATTTGGGTACACATTTCGGGCTGAGACCTGTGCGTTTTGGTGGCCAACTTGACTTTTCGAGCACACACAAGGACCGTGGGACCTGTAGGAAGGCTGAAAAACCCTAAACTATGTGAATTAAAGACTAATTTACCTACTTAATTAGTGTCGACATTCTTTGGAAAAAAGGATAATAGAACTTTCTAAAAACCCTAACAGCCCCTTCTTTTCCTATAATAAACCTTTTTCTTTCACTCATTCCTCACACTTTCTTAACACCAAGGATTTCCTACAGCAAGCATTTTAATTGTCTATTCGAGCATTGGGGGCAAACTTTGGTGCATTTCCAACAAAAGGACGGTTATGGGCAGCAAGAATAAGGTTTTGCATAATGTAATCATCTATGTGTCTTTATTATTTTGTTGCAAGATAATGTGTTATTAAAAATATATATATATATATATATATATATATATATATATATATTTATTTATTGTATACCACGGTTCCCTATATATATATATATATTTATTGTATTTATTATATACCACGGTTCCCTGGCATACCCGTTCGGTTCCCTGGCATACCCGTTCGGGGTGGTCACGTTTCCATGGCATTTCCCTTTCCAAAACATGTACCCTTTTCCAAATTTTGTGCAATTTAGATTAGAAATATATTTTGTTGTTTATAGATTTCTTCTTTTTATTGATGTCTGGCAATTGCAATAGATTGACCACTGTTTATTAGAAAATGTAAAAGCTAGCAAGTTTAGTGTGGCTAAGGTGTTGAGAATCTGGATTGATTATTTTGGTATGTTGTTTATTTCAGTCAGGAGGAAGGGAGGCACTATCTTTTGGAAATAAGCATGCAAAGTATTTCATGGTGGGAAGCTGTCAATGGAGCAATTTGTATCCGTTGTTCTGTATTCATGCTCAGCCTATTGCTATTCAGTTTGACAATCAATTTCCTCGGCAAAGGAGGTCACATCCTGTTTGTCGAAACCAAATATCTGCTTCAGGATTGAAGACTGCAACGCCGGATGGTTCTTTGCAGGAATCTACCAATGAGCAGACATTTCCAGGTAGAAAGAAATTATTGATGGAGAACTATTTTGGTTTAAATTTAACTATCTGTCTGCTTGTGGAAAGTAACCAATGATTGTACCCCCTTTTTCTGGACTTTGAAATTTGAATATCTATTCTTAGGATGCTAAAAGTAGGTTGTTTCCCAAAGAATCAGTTCAAGTATTTAGCCTTGGATATCTTCTTCATCTTTGATGAAGGCCTTGAAAACTGAGTCTCTGGAAGAACACTTTGAGTAGAAGAGCAGATGGTTATGATTTTTTTCCACTCTTTATTATTGTGATTTTTATTTATTAATTTAATTAAATAAATAAATTTAATGATGGGAACGAACAAGAAAATCAGGCAATATTCCGAGTCTTCAAAATATTTCCATCCTTGATGTTTAAGAGCAATGGATGCCTCTTTAAGGACAATTGAAAAATTGTAGTCGTTCAGTTTTAATGGCAATATAGCTGACTATTTACAGATTGCTTGTCCTTGTTGAGGCTTCTGGTTGGGCGATTCATCCTTTTTTCAAGAATAGCGTGGACTTGTTATAGCACAAGTTGTAGATTGGGCAAAGCCCGACCCAACCACAAAAGCATGTGCTACAACTATGGGACACTACACCCAATGTCACCTCAATGTAGGTCCCACACTTGGGGGTGACCAAGGTCACTCTTGGGAGGCAATCTTGGAGACCCTAGGGGGAATGAGAAGGATGAAGGGAGGTGTAAGGAGAAGTCCCCCAGAAGGTCAAGTGATGGAAGAATAGATTGGTTGAAAATGGTAAGTAAAGAGAGGTAAATGGATACCGAGTAAAGAGATAGTTGCTGGTGCACCTGTACCTGCTCGAGACACAAGAAAATACACTTTTCCAACCAAGTATAGTAATGGATCAGTAAGTTAAGCTTGCTGTCCCTAAAATACAGCAGCATACAAGTTAGTAAATCAGCAATAGATTACATCCAAATCAGCAAGTAAAAGGTCCATATTAGTTAGCAATGTCAGCAATAAAACTAGTAACCAATGTGGACCGAAAATAGCACTTCAAAACTGAATAAAGATGGCTGTCATAAAAATAAATTCCTGCAGCAATATATCAGCCTTATGGCTGTAGCATTCAATGAAGTACAACAGCAAATCTGACCATCAAAAAGTGCCAAAAGCTAGCCCAATAGATGCACCTAGGTTAGTAGGTTAAACTAGCAAAGTTAGAGGGTTAGTCTAGGGTTAGTTTGTGAGATATTAGCGGTTAGGGTTAGAGTTTAAAGCAGTCCTAATGGTTGTAGGTTAGTTTCACTGATCCTTTAAGCGTCTTTATTTATTCTTTTCACGAGGTCCTTATTTTCTTGCGGAGAAGCTTTTCATTGCTTTCTCGGGATCCCCTGGGTGAAGCATCTAGAAGGTTCTTTCATTAGGCTTTTATCTTTTTCCAGCTAACTCCCCTCTGGGCCTTCAGCCCCTTCTTCCCATGAAATGAGGAATGGTCCCTTCTAGGGTCAGTCTACCCCAAAATCCCAAGAGATGATGTCATGAAGGGAAATAATGATGGAAAGTGGTCAGTATGGTCGGGAGTGGCACGATGACTCATCAAAGGAAGCTCCCAGAAACACCCCCATCCTAATGGTGACCATCTACTTGAGTGCCCCAAGCCAACCACCAACATTTAAACAAGGTAAAAGGCATAGTTTCCAAAGCAGATGTCATAACCTCTGATATACAAGCTAGAATGCCTCAAATATTAAAATGATACCCACCATCATACCTTACTTGTACCGCATGGAGCAAGACCCAAGTGACCTGTGGTGGCAAGTTGGTCTCTAGCTGTGCAAAAGGATATTGCTAGTCATGTGGTCTCTCGGCACTCCATATCTGCAACCTGAGGGTCTCGAGACATAATCTCCTTAGTTATCCACAAAATAAGTTATCTGGTTCCTACTTGGGGACATGTGCTCGCCGTAGAGTGCATGAGAACCGCAACATCTCTTGGTAGACTAGTGCCTGCAAGGAAACATCAAACAGTCAAGTGCAGGATGGCCTACTCATCCTCATTCTCATATGGTCATAATCAAAACCAACTAAGCTAGAAAAATAAAATTTTGACAAAATTTCTAACTAAGTATACATATATGATGATGAAATCAATAATGCAAGTAGAGAAAAATGAAAATGCAATGCAGCTAAACTAATATGAGCAAACAAAATGCAAGATGCAAGAAAGCAAGATGACTTACCTACTTACCTGGGTCCTGGGACCCTGGAGATCAAGTCTCGAAGGTGTCAGGTGAAATTCTACAACCGGTGCAACCACCTGATCATCGGATGAAGACATTTCCGCTTGTGCTTAATCATGTGAAACAACAAAGATAAGTCCAACACGTAGTAATCATGAGCATAAATAAACATATAATCAATCATGAAATAAAACTCATGGAGATGGGTGGGAGGGAGGAAATCCCGTTGAAAAGAGAAACCACAATCTCGATCGTACTTAAACTCCCGTCTGCAAGCATAGCCAGAAGCCTGATCTATCCATCTTTGGAGTGGACTAGCATATGTAGATGATGGCTCATCTTCATCCTCATCAACACAATCACTGCTCCCTGAAGAATGAGAAGATGTAAGACAACTCAAGAAGACCCCATGCTTCACCCAAGGGGAAGAAATGAGGTACAGGACGGGCTCAAGTCTAGAAGAAGAAAAACACTGCCTCTTTGTCTGTGAATCCTCGTGAGAATCTCCAAGATGACAAAACTTCCGCTTCGTAGAGTGAACCTCTGATTGCCCCGAGATGGCTATGTCTTGGTACTCTTCCAAAATCAAGGGCGAAAACGTCAGAAAATTCTCATAGAAAAAATATTCCCCAAAAGGATATGCATCACCCTGAAGATGCTGTGAAAAGTCATTCTGAAATGGATCGAGCAAATCTGTGATCATGTCACCATCACCATCCCAAACATCTGAGTCATATATGCACGGAGACCAATCCTTTGTTTGAGGGCTTCCCTCAATGTTGTAAGTGGGATCTCCGTTAAAGGTGAAAAGGCTCATGTCCCATCCACGTTTTCCAATTTGTATGAAAGTGTCAATATGTTGATCAACTGTATCTGAGGGCTCTTCTAGTGCTCCTTCACTTCCAAGATCGTGGAACAGGCTGTCATCAAGATCCTCGAAAGGGTCATAACTCATAGTGTTCTCTTCTTAATGCGTAGGAGGAATAGCATCTTGGATGTCTTCATTTGGGTCACTAATTGAAAGCACTTCATCTTCATTAAATGCCTTCTCAGAATCTTCAACGTGATAAGCTTCATCAGGATCTTCTTGGAAGCTTTCTTCATAAGCATGTTCTTCAAGCATCTCTTTTACTTGATTCATTAGCAATTTGACGACTTCATTAGCAGCCTTTTCCCTTTCCATCTGCAAAATTTCCTTCCATGAGAGATGGCGGGGTCTTGGTTGATTCCAAAGTGCCATAGTTCCATCGACTAGAAGAACACCTCAAAGGAGTTTCCGGGGGAGAGCAATGCTTATCAAAGGATAAAAGGGGAGAGTAGGGGAAAGGTAAGTAATAGAAAGGTGGGTTTGGGAAATGGTGGAGTCGCTAGACAAACTTTGAAGAAGGTTTGTCAAAGGAAAATGGGTAGGTTCTTGGAGTGGAGTTGCCAAGCAAGCTCGGGGTGAAGGCTTTGTGAAAGAGACTTTCCAAAAGTGTCGTTTAGGGCACGAAGAGGATTCAAAATCCTCCCCGGCAACGACGCCAAAATGTTATAGCAAAAGTTGTAGGTTGGGCAAAGTCCGACCCAACCACAAAAGCATGTGCTGTAACTATGGGACACTACACCCAATGTCACCTCGATGTAGGTCCCACATTTGGGGGGTGACTAAGGTTACTCCTGGGAGGCGATCCTGGAGACCCTAGGGGTAATGAGAAGGATGAAGGGAGGTGTAAGGAGAAGTCCCCTGGAAGGTCAAGTGATGGACGAATAGATTGGTTGAAAATGGTAAGTAAAGAGAGGTAAAGGGATACCGAGTAAAGAGATAGTTGCCTGTAACGGCCCCATCGTTATGACTACAAGCGAAGCAGAAAGTGCAATTTTTTTTTTGTTTTTAGGCAGGAAGGCAACGATGACAACAATTGAACCACACAACCTGACGACGAACACATGCACGTAGATCAGGCAACAGACAACTACGACTGCACGCATTAGCACAACGAGCAACTGGGCGAAACATGCGTAAATCAGCAGATAGAGACGACTACCCACCCAACACAAACATGACAATGCCTACAAGCTAAAGGACAATATCCACCATCTCGGCACAACAGCCTCGACGACCAGTAACTAGAACCTCTATGGCGTGCAACCGAACGCATGAAGGTGTTACAACCCAAGCACCAACAACAACTACAACGATCAAACCACACCCACAACGGGAAGCACAGACTCCGACCAAGTTATCATTCGCCTCTATCCAATAGGGCGCGCCATGATCCCCTCATCAGGAATCATGCTGTTCCTAGGTGATAGGTGCGACAATAACCCTGGCGCAACATAGCCTATCTGGATCAAGGACTCAAGATGAATCCAACGCGCTAGGAGCTGAAATACTGACAAGAAGACTACACCCACACCCCAAACAACAGGTCGACAAGACGCAAGATGACGACATTCAAAAGAAAATGTGCAAGCTATTACGCGACATCGCCAACAAAACCAACCATTAACTGTTAAGCAAGATGTCTTAGTGCGAGGGAGTGAACTGTTACCAAGCTACTATGGTCATATATGTTATCATAAGGTGAACTAAGTTAGGCACTGGACAACAACAAGAAACGCTGATTAACAATTACCCGTTGTCC
The DNA here is from genome assembly GCA_009831015.1 of Picea engelmannii. Taxonomy (NCBI): domain Eukaryota; kingdom Viridiplantae; phylum Streptophyta; class Pinopsida; order Pinales; family Pinaceae; genus Picea; species Picea engelmannii. Next base: position 199,179 of record ML800686.1, read on the forward strand.
ATTAAATTAAGTGAATTACTGATCTACGCTGCTTATATAATAATCGACTTTGCTGTCTAATTTAACAAGTCTAAATTAACAATTTAACGATATATAACAATATCAATATATAACGCTATTAATATAACACTATTAATAATATTAATTTACAACACGCTGTCTATTAAATGCCATTCGGTTGTGGTTCTTTATTCCATTAGATAAACATGCTGTCCTTCAATTATATTAAATCAGTAGTATGTATCTCTGTGTAATCAATTCGCTACCAGCATGCTGGGTATAAGACATTCAATATTACATCGCCACGGGAATGCTAATAATTCTGTTCATTATACACTATATAATTGCCGACTATTATTATACATAACCCATATAAAAAGGGCTGTCAATTTAATTATGATATCTGTCAACGCTGTCATACAATCAATGCTGTCAAAATTTAAGATTACTGTCAATGTTGTCCTTAAACATTAAATTGCTGAGTAATAACATTTACTATCATCATATTAAAACCGTCATAAAATGCAGTTACCATTACATGTAAAACGTTGTTTCTAAAATTAAAAATCTCTGGCACACATCATACATCCAACGTTGTCGCTAAAACTAAGGAAGGCAATGGTGATATCGCTGGGCGAGTTATGACAGGGCTGAGTGGAAAGTGGTAAGGCTGTGTGTGAAATCGCTGCAGAGTATAATAACGATAGCGAATTATATCGCTATCCTAAAATCAATTCATTTACTGTGACATCATAAATACATCTCTGTGACACGTGCTATCCTATCAATACAACCATCAATTATTAATTACATTACGGTGATAACATCATAAAATTGCAATATAATTGTCAATTATTAAATACAACTGTGATAGCATCATAAAATCGCAATATAACTGTGATAGCAATATAACTGTGATTACATTACGGTGATAGCATCATAAATCGCAATATAACTGTGATAGCCATCATCGTCACAATATAACTGTCAATTACTAAATACATCATGGTGATAACCAAAAAGGGGCTGGGATACATTTAAACGGAAATGCAGAAATATAATAAAAACACAGACATTTCCCGTCATACGAAACGCAGGCCCGTGTAAGTGGTAACCGCTATGTAAATCGCAGTCCAATTTTAATGAAGCGCAGCCACTATATCAATGACATCGCAGTTTGTATATAGTGTAAGTGCAGTCAATGATAACTCAATGTAGAATAACTCTGATAAAAATCGTTGGCAAGATCGTGTGTGGTTGGGGAAGTCTAAAACGCTGCCAGGCAATTGATTGGGTGTAAAATGAGTTGCATTTGGCCAATTAAAAACGCCTGGTAAAAATCGCCATCAAATATAATAAAACACAGAGAAAAAGTCATGGTTGAATGTGTTGAAACGCAGAGGATATTTGCCGTCAAATATAATAAAACGCAGAGGGAAAAAAAATTCGAGGTTTAGTGTATTGAAATGAAAGCATTCCAGGTAAGAAAATCGTCGTGGTTTACCATGGAGAACGCCCAGATAAAAAAAACGAAACGCCCAGGCATTGAAGCGCTGGGTTTAACACAAAATCGTGGTCAATAAAAGGGTGAGATTGTAGGGAATTAAAGACTCAATCTCAACCAAAAGATAGGTAATCCGCAGTCTTAATACTGGTAATAATCTCAGTCAATGAATGATAAAAAGAAACGCAGACACACAATCCCTGTAAAGCACTGTCCTTACTATAAATTCGAATTGGCTAAATAGATTCACAGTCAACCTATAAGTGGCTATATAATTTCGTAGTCGTTACATGAAAATTGGTGGCTGTGAAATTCGGATGGCCATATAACTCGCAATCAAATTGTAAATGGCTTTACCCATTTCACAGTCAATAATAGGTAAAAAGAGCACTGTCAATTAATCGTTTACTGTCAATAAATAAATTCAATTGCAGTCACCAATAGCTAAAAACAATGCTATCATACAATGGGTAAATGTCAAATAAATGAGTTAATCACAGTCACAATAGTTTAAAAAGAAACACTGTCATTCAAGTGGACAACGCTGAGATTCTTCCATTCAAGAGCTGGGAACTGATAAGAAAATTGCAGAGAATAAAATACCCTCCGAAAACGCAGAGGTGATATAAAAACGCAGAAGATATTGAGCTGATCGTAGAGAGAAAAGATAAACAATACACAGAAGTATTCAATCGCAAGAGAGCGCAAGACAAACATTCAGCCAGGAACAATCAACAGGGGTAGACTGCTGGGCAAAACTATCATTCGCTCATCATCTATGCACAGAAAAGCAGGGCATTAGAATCTATAGGTCTATAAACACCGAAGTGACGACCGTCGATTCGGCTCTTGGCCGACTGCTCAGGCATGGACTGATGATCTAGGGATAAGGACGGAAGATAAAGCACAATCTTTCATAGTAATCAATAAAACAAAACAGAACAGTCATAGCAATCAGGGATCGGGTTTCCAAGGAAATCAATTCAAGCAGCGAGCGTAAAGCTATGATGACTTTAAGTTCTCGATTAAAAACGATGAGTAAAACACTTTTCTTTACACAATTAAAAGTACAGAAATGAAAGCGCAAGAACAATATTGATCTACCATTCAAAATAAACGCAGGCGTACTGTAGCCCAAGGTGACAGCTTCGAGTCGTTGTCCCGTGCGCTCCGTCCAACTCCTGCTTGCTGATCGATGTGACTTCACCGGTACCTCCTGTTGCCGTCCTAATACACACTTGTTAACGTGAGCTAAGTCCAACTCACTTAGTGTGTCCTCGGAGACACAATGTCTAGGTTCTCAGTCCACACTGTCACTTTGACTGGAACCTCTTCCTTCTAGGCTTACTCCTAGGGAAGCCAAGGGGGGTTGTCCCTAGTTACTAGATTGATTTTAGTATTAATGTTCTAGGAGTTAGTTTTAATTTGTTAAAGGCTAAAGGGGAAAACTAGCCTAAGATGATCAAGCAGCAAATGCAAAGTGCAAGTCTAATCTAGATGTAAGTCAGCCCTTTCCCTAAGTCAACTAAGACTAGTGCCTAAGGTTGGGCAATGGGGTCAACTAAAGTTTGAGGGTGGTTTATTACAAAAAGTTTACAAGTATGAACAAGTTGAACTACCCCAAACTTAGACTACAATTAGTTACAAAGAATTCTAAGTATTACAATGAGTACACCATTTACAAACTAGATACAAAGATACACAAATTAGATACAAAGGTACACAAATGTAAGTGAAACATACAAGAGCCAAACATGCCCCAATGGCACTTACTCCATTGGACCGCCTTCACTGGCAACAATCACAAAAAACACTCAAGGATCAAAGAAAGTGATGCCTCCCCAAGTGGGATACTCAACACTTTCTTGATCCACACCACAAAGATAATTGATCCACAAGATATTCAATATTATACTCCAATGTTCACATAAACATGAAAGACATAAGCATGTAGTTGCAATGAAGATAGATAAAACAATGAAGATATCACCAATATGTTTGCCTATGCATACATCTAATACCCCCCAAACATACACAAGTGATCTATGCAACTAAGTGTTTAGGAGTTTCTTAAAGATTGATTAA
>ML800687.1:26875-42108 GCA_009831015.1 Picea engelmannii
GGCTTTGGAGTTTGGTGTTGGCGCTGGCTTGTGTGTTTTCTCTTGGTACATGAAATGGCGCTTATTCCTTGGTGTCGAGCATTAGGGGGTTGGACCTAGGCCAATATACATTTTGGTGAAAAATATTTAAATTTTGATAAACAAGCCAAACTTTGCATAAAGGCCGAGGGACCAAATTTGCTAAAAAGGACCAAATTTTGGCAAACAAACCAAGTTTGCATTTGCCCACCAGATTTAAACTTTTACCATTTCAAACCAATCCACCATTTTTTGCTAAAAATGCACCGGAACTCTCTTTGGAGCTCACGCGCAAGCACTCATCTTATGCTTGGTCAGTGTCGGGCGCCTTTCGCCGCCTTCGCCATGCGTCATGAGCGAACACGTATTCCTGAAAAAGATAAATATTATTCAGAACACTGATTCCTTATTATATAGGGTTCTAACAGGTGGAATATGAAACCATGGGCGGAAACTAATGATTGTTGTTGCATGAAAAAGATAATGACTCAAAGTTGTTTTTTTCCTTGTTGTATGGAAGCATAGGCTTCTTCTGTTGCTTGCAATAACTGTGGGAAAGGTGCCTCTGAAACAAGCCACTACAAAAAATTATTTTTAAATTTTAGGTGGAGACATTGTTTCAATTGCGAGTCAAAAGGATGGAAAAGATAATTGGAAACCCATGAGATGAATGAATACATCATGAAAATGAACCAAAGAAACCATACCTCTGACTTTTAACATGCTTGTATGAAAATGGACATCATGATCTTCTTCCTTTCTCTATTCTGGTTCTTATGTGGCAGCAACAAATCAATTGCTCATGCTTGCATGTTAGGAGATGTAGGGAAGGATTTGACTTGGGTGTTGGGAGTGCATGAGGTGAAGGATGATATGGTAATGGATGGATAAGAGAGGTAATAAATGAGTTATGAAACGAAAATGGGGAATAGAAATCCTTAGTGGTTCTTCATGACATTTTCCTAAATCTTTAATAAATAAAAAACTCATGCTATTTTACCTCAAGTTTTACCTCCATGAAATATTTTATTGGCATGGATGTACTGATGTCTATTGAAGCTGATGTAAGCCAAACTGATGCCAAGACAAATGTATATGAGAGTTTAAGTAGAATGAGGCTGAATCTGATTTGAAATGATGTGCTGGATGCATGTAAGACTACTGCTGCTGAAACAAATGATGATGAAGAATTCTGCTACAAAAGAATTAATCTCCTTCTCTTATTCTGAAAATCAAATGTTGAAAATCAAATGGAAAACGACTGCAGAACTACTGAAACAAATGATGCTGCAAGTCACTGTTAAAACCATTAGATCACATAATCGTCAATTTCTACAAAACCAAGGTACAATTCTTACCATGCGAATGGATGTGCTGAAGTTGAGCATTGAAAGAAATCGTTGGATTACCGACCATTAATGTATGCCATTAAACAACATGAAGGAACCCACCTTTGATGAAAGTGAGATCTAAATTATCTTAGTGCATCTTGACAGTTCCAAATGGATTTGTTGGAGTCGAGTCACCTGAAATATTTGTCAATCAGGAGGCATTGATGAATCCCCATGATTAACAACAGTGAGATCTACCATTGATGTATGTAGATCCCAGGGCACTATGAAACTCGAACCTCAATCCCAGATGATGTGTTGGAGTCGATGGGATAAGATTTGTTAGAAGGAGGGCCTTAAGGAATCCCACATCGTCCAAGGCGAGCATAGACAAAAGGATTTGAAGAACTGAAGATGAAAGAGTTTCATTAGCAAGAGGTAAGGGAGTTGAGTGACTTTATTGATGGGTTAGCAATGATTGGAGTGGAAAGTATGGAAGTGATGAAATGGAGTAGAAGGTAATGGAATGGATGGAATGGTAGAGGGAGAAAAAATAAATGTATAGGCATATCACGGTATTGGTGAATGAGCATGATGAGCATAATGTCTTCTTAGAAGGATTCTTGGCATTGTTAATGTAGCAATGGAAATTGAATTCTGAAACATTGGTCTTTGTATGGTTTGCACATCAATCTCTCCATTTGTTATGTGCTCAATCTATTTGAAAATTTGAGAAAAAGTCTTCAAGAATCACTCCTGCATGTATTAACCTTCTTCGATTTTCCAAGGACCTGCAAAACATAAGCACTTACATGCAATAAAACATGAGATCATGGAGAAGAGAGGTGTACAGGCTCTCTTCATCCAAGACATACGCAAAAAAAACATGTAGTTACTTATAAAACAAATCCAAAGAAAATAAATGAAACAAAATTCTTTTTATACCTGTTCAGGAGTGTTGGCCAACATATACTACCCAACAGTATTTCAATCATAACTTCTTTGTTTCTCGTCCGATTTGAGTGATTCCAAAGAAAAATAAAAGTACATTAAGAGGTCTATGTCCATTAGAAACATGTTTTGAAAATTCCATGTGATGATATGCCAAATATTCTCAGTAACACCTTGCATGACAAGGTGTTTTTCTAATTTCAGACTAGACCAATAGTCATGGTTTTAGGCATAACTTTTTCGTTTGATGACGGATTGATGTGATTCCAATTGGAGATGGAATTATATTGTTGTAGGTATCTCCAATAGAAACATGTTTTAATGAAAAGAGGAATTGATGAGTCAAATTTACCAATGAACAACTGGGAAGATATATTTTTCAAAGTGCATATTTATGACAAGCAGTCAGTGTTTTGGTCATAACTTCCTTATATGATATCGAAATTGAGTGATTAAAATTGAGTTATACACAAGATTCATAGGGGAATATATCTATGAAACGGGTTTTCAATATCTATCCAATAAGGCATCCAAAAAGCGACTGTCCCAACTCTGTTCCTAAGCTGCCTGCTTGACATCCCGTTAGTATTTTGACCATAACGTTTTAGTTTGATGCCCAATCTCAAAAATTAAAATTGGTTTGGAAACTATATTCAAAGGAATACTTGATATGTAAACAGGTTTTGAAAATAAATCCATTTGGTCTCCCAAAAACGGACTGTCCCAACTGTGTTTTAATAAACATTTCAAGCCAAATGCCACAAAAATCCAATAAATGAAATATGGCTCTCAAAAAGTGACCGGAATAGCTGTGAATGTTTTTAAAGATATATATTTCAATGGAATACATGACCATACCAAAAATTTCAAGCACTGAGTACCCAGATTGACTTACACAGCGTGTTGCAGCAACTGTTAAAACTTAAAAAAATGATGATTTTTGAAAGAAAGCCCATGAGATCAAGGCTACAAGCGATCAAATGATGATCTCTTGAATGTGACTATTTTTTATTTCTAAAATAGGCTACTAATGTTTATAACTAAACTAATTAATCCCATTAAGAATTTATTGAAAATTCATTCATTACCCTACCCTACTTTACTTGAGAAATGAATTAACTCAAGTATAAGAATACTTCCAATGAAGCTAGTTATGTAACAAAGTCTCAAATATGCTCATACCCACAACTGAAAAATATAACTTTATGAATACTAGGATATGAAAGACCAACTTCCCTTGAAATAATGGTGACAAGAATTGTTGAAGTATAGCATGAAGCTACAGATTGGTGACAGATTGAAACCAAGTTTCAATATAGTCCTTGTTCCCTTGATTTCCTATAGTTGTTACACCATGAATCTCTTTAGAAAACTGATATTCCTGAATGCAGAAGAGATTCATATCCAGTGACCATGATGTAGAAGATGCTTCACTTTTCAGTTCCAATGTCTATTTTTCATCATATTTGTTGATATTGTCGGCTTGTTGATGATGATAAGAAACTTCATTTTCAAGTCTTGGACTTACAACCTGCCCAAGCCTCATATGGATTTGTTGCAATGGTGTAGGTGAGGCAAGATAAGTGGTAAATGTAGGAAAGTTGTGCAGGTCAACACTGTAAGTATACTGCACTACCTTATTATGGTTAGGGTGCAAGGTGGGTTGAACATGAAGTTGTGTAGGGCATGGAGGAGCTTGATGAAAAGTTAAGTATGGAAAATATAGTTTATTGGTTTGTGTGGATGAACTTAATGGGAAAATAGGATGTTGTTGAAGAGCTTGTGGAAAGTATGGAGGATTGGTGGTTGTCACAACATGAGGGAAAGTAGCCATGGGATCATAAGATGGGCCATGCTAGTCTTGTGGACATGGTAGGTAGGAGTGATATTGGGGTTGCCATAGTTTCCATGGTGTATGAGTATTCAATGATTTCTTGTGAGAGTATGGAAATGGAGGGATAGAGTTTTGAATCATACATGTAGGCCATGGTTGTTGTGGTGAAATTGCTGCAACTCCTCGATCTCTTTGATCTATTTCTTTTATCTTGGGTAAGAAGGGGCAACGATCCGTTGAATGACTCAAGTCACATATGCCACAAATTATGAGACTATCCAAAGGACAATCCATTGCAATATGTTTCTTTTGGCATCGAGGACAAACTGTTTCTTCAGGTTCCTCCCATTTCTTCTTATCCTTCAAAATATTCAATTGTGAATTTAATGAGATAATGATATCAACTTAAAAAATTTCAATTGAATTACTGATTTCAACTCCTATAACTCTTGTTTTTGCAGCAGATTTAAAATATTGAGAAGAAGACTCACTAGAATTCTTAGCAACTTGAAGTTCCCTCTTGAATACTTTCTACATAAATCACAAATATCATCATATGGTAACTGAAATACATCACCTGTTTCCATCAAATTTAAGATTTCTAAAGATTCATCATGGATTCCTTTGAGTAGGAGTGTTTTCAAGGTCTCTTTTCCCAACTATTTTTGTTTGGATCTTTGAAGGTTGTATTGAAAGCGCTCCACATATTCCTCCAAAATATCTTCTTCTCCTTGTGTCATTCCAAATATATCGTCAATGACCCTGCAATAATCTTGGTACCTTTGCAAGAATACATATTTCATGTCTTCCCAAGTTTGTATAGAATTCCCACCGAGGCTCATGAATCATCAGAGGGATTTTCCTTTTAGAGTAAGAGGAAAAACATTCAACTTTTGATCATTAGTAAAATAACCATAACCTCTACAAAGTACTTCAAATTGAAATAAGAATGCATCATGGTCTTCATTTTCCAAACCGTGAAAATTTGGTAGATTGGATGGGGGAATGCTTTGCATTTGTACCACTCCTTTAGGATCTCTGATGGGGAATTCAAAGGTAACAAATTTTGTCTCCTTCTTACCTGCCATCTTTTTGTTGGATTCTTCATGTGCTATCTCAAGGATCCTTCTTCAAATGTTCCTGTCAACTTGTGAGTAGGATGGGTGGTGCTTACATCACCACTAAGAGAAATGATAAGATTTAGGATAAAAAACTAAAAACTAAATGCAAAGAAAGAAACAATCAAGAAACCTACATGCCCCGACCCTTCACCTCRGAGTTAAGAACATGCAACTAAAAAAAACAATGTTAGTTGGACTTGTGTGCCCTTGATAACTTCCCCGACAACGATGCCAAAATGTTGGGCTCTAAATATGTCCTAAAACCAACCTCTATGCATCAACCAAATGTAGGCATTGGCACAAGCATTTTACTTGTTGCCTACGTAGGTTCCTACCTTCCATTTTCAATACCCAGCCTCCAGAGATGCAACACTTATAAAGGAACAACAATTGTAAAGGGAACGACAATTGTTTTATTCAAATGAATGACACTTCATGTAAAGGGAACAACAATCGTAAAGGGAATGACAGTTGTTCTATTCAAATGAAAAACAATGACACTCAAAGGAACAACAATCGTGCGAAGGGAATGGTAGTTGTTCCGTTCAAATGAACAACAATTACACTCAAAGGAATAACAGTCGTGCGAAGGGAACGACAATTGTTCCGTTCAAATGAACAACAAGTACACTCAAAGGAGCAATAGTCGTTACATTGGGATGAACTAATGTTGAATTAATTGCATTGTAGTATTTTCCCAACTATTTAATTTGTCAACCTGAGGAAGTATTTTATTTCAAAGTTACCGTGCACAATATATGCAAGCAACAAATTCCAACTAACACTATTATCTATTTAATAAAATAAAACACATAACTTAAAATCAATCAAATCCCCTCTTGCTTGAAAATACACTCAGCTGAAATAAAATCACTACCACACTCTTACATAAATTAAAGGAGTATTAACAAAATGGAGTAACAACAACATGAATTGAATCTTTACTGTAACAACAATCTAATAAACACCACACAACTGTAAGCAATGATCAACTAATCATAAACCAAGATAAATTAAGACAATGAAAAGAAAAATACAAGTAAATGAATAAGACCAACACATACCAAATTGAGGGGGCCCTGCCTCACCTAGCATGCATGGCCAAAAGACTTACAATATTAAGAGAAATTTGCACATAATTGTAGATCCATCAACTCCTTTGTATTATTGAAGAAAACTCAGAAATTACATAAGTTTAGCTCTTTCTTACAAATAAATTCTATATAATCTCATGACTGACTCTCTCCTAATTGAAGAGGTCTTATTTATACAAATCAAATCCCCAAATCGCTGGTTTGCTGAAACAAATTTCTAAGTTTAGAGAACTGGCCACAACTGTAAATATGGAAAAATACCCTTTTAAAGAACTGCCGATTTCTCTCAAACCGTAGCTCCAATTGGAAAACAACCCATGATGAACTTAATTGGGCTGATTATGAACAAAACCCATGTCTCATAGTTTGGAGATTCATCCTCATGTGTTCACAATATTCAATGCAAATTCGTCTCTCCTTATCTGCCACGTTTTTCACTGAAAACAGTTAACCACAAGCTGGAACTCACATGTGCCATTTGGAGGTTGGAACCTTGAATGCTACAACTAATGATACATAAAATCACTCATCAAACCATCATCATAAAAATCATGCATAATAGTTTTTAATTCATTAAAAATGAAGGAAGAATAATCATTATTAACCACTAAAGCATAACATGAATAATATGTCATTTTATGAGCAGTTGTAGCAAATGTATGGAAAATGGAATGATAAATGAATGATAATAGAATGAAGAAGGGATGGAATGGATGTCTATATATGATGAAAATATGGACAAATATGTGACCCAACAACTGGCACATTGTCACAACACGAGGCTGGCACACTACACAACAATTAAGATGGAATCACAACACAACAATTAAGCTGGAATCACAACACAACAATTAAGCTAGAATCTTAGCACAACAATTAAGATGGAATCTCAACACAACAATTAAGTTGGAATCGCAACACAAAAATTAAGCTGGAATCTCAACACAACAATTAAGTTGGAAGCACACCACAACAATTAAGCTGGAAGCACATCACTAGCATGGCATCACCACACAACAATTAAGATGGAAGCACAACACTAGGTGGGTATCACCACACAACAATTAAGATGGAAGCACAACGCTAGGCTGGCATCACCACACAACAATTAATATGGAAGCACAACACTAGGTTGGCATCACCACATAACAATTAAGCTGGAAGCACAACGCTAGACTGGCATCACCAACACAACACTACTCCCCCTATGGAGGGAGGTCCTTTTGGACTATACCAAGCTTATATCGAAAGTTCTCAAACTTTACAGGAGATAGAGGCTTGGTCAACACATCGAAAACATGTTCATCCATGATAATATATTGTAGCTTTATGGCTCCTCTCTGCACCATGTCACAGATGTAATGGTATCAGATCTCTATATGTTTCGACTTGTCATGAAATACATGATTCTATGTAATCTTTATACAGCTCTGGTTATCACATAGGATCATGGTTGCTTCCATCTCTAGGCCGAATAGACCGGTTAACAACTTACGAAGACATATAGCTTCACAACTGGAAGAACATGAGACAATGTATTATGCTTCCGATGTATTGAGAGAAATGCTAGATTGCTTCATACTCTGCCATGAGATCATGGTTGATCCCAAACTGAAACAACATCCCGAAGTGTTGTTCATGTCAGAGACACTTCCATCCCAATCTAAATTAGTGTACCCACTCAGTGTGAAATTATGATCTCCATCATAAATGAGACCATAATCTAATGTACCCTTAAGGTACCTCATCACATGTTTTGCAACAACTAGGTGAACATGTTCGGGTTCTACCAGAAACTGACTCAAGGTGTTCACAACAAAACATATATCTGGTATGGTGTTCTTCAGATACATCAACGATCTAATGATATGTCTATACAATGTGGCATCAATTAATTTTGACGAAGTGTCGACCAGAAGCTTCAGCTTCATTTCCATGGGTGTATTCATGGACTTGCACTCCAACATATCAAATCTCTTCAGGATTTCAATTGCATACTTCCCTTGGTTAAGGAAGATTCTCTTTGGGCTCTGCCATACCTCAATACCTAAGAAATAATGCATTAGGCCAAGTTCTTTCATCTCAAATTCTAAAGAAAGATTCTTCTTACATTCGGTGATGAGCTTTTCTTCTCCAGTTAAGAATAAGTCATCCACATACAACAACAATATCACCGACTCATTGTTCATAACCTTGAAGTAGAGGCTAGAATCAACTTTACTCTTGGTAAAGCCCAAACTCGTTAGAAAATTGTCTGTCCTTCCATACCAAGCTCTAGGATCTTACTTCAACCCATACAGAGCCTTCTTCAACTTGCATACATGAGTCTTCTTGTCTTCAACTTCAAATCCTTGAGGTTGTTCTATATACACTTCTTCTTCGATGACAACATTTAGGAAGGTTGTCTTTATGTCCATCTGGTGTAACTTCCACTTCATCTTAGCTGCAAGGGCTATGATGGTTTTGATCGAAGTGTATCTAGATACAAGAGTGAATGTCTCTTCATATTCAATGCCTTCCTTTTGAGAAAATCCATGAGCGACAAACCTTGCTTTGTACTTCTCAATACTTACATCAACAACATGTTTTATTTTGAAAATCCATTTGGAAGATACCACATCCTTGCTCTTCGGTCTCGGAAATATTTCCCACACATCATTCTTTATTATGGATTGGTATTCTTCTGTCATGGCATCTGCCCATTCCTTCTTCTGAATGGCTTCTTCAAGGCAGGTAGGCTCCTTATCTAGGATATCACACATCAAATCCATATAACTAGAGAATGGCTTAGGTCTCTTCACCCATCTCGTGGTTCCTTCGGGAACACCATACTTCTCTCCATATTGAATAAGCTCCCTAGCCCAAGCAAGATTTCTCTTATGGGAAATCATCATCTGCGGGGGTTCTTTAAATTCTACTATGTCATGATCTTCTAGAATTTCCTCATCAGGGGAAGTTATGACTTCCCTTACTGGTTTTGTAATTCTGGGAACTTCCCTCACTACAATTCTAGGAGCTACAAGTTCCTCTTCATATACTTCTTCAAGCTGACATCTTCTGGATTTCTTGAGTGTTGCGTATTCATCAAAGGTCACATCCCTGTTGATATCAATATGATGGTGACATGGTATATAAACCCTGAAGGCCTTGGAGACCTCACATTATCCAACAAATATTCCCTTCTTTCCTGAAGGGTCCATCTTGTTTCTCTTCTCTTTTGGAATATGTACAAATACTGGGCAACCAAATATTTTTAGATGGCTTACTTCTGGCTTCTTTCTGAAGAACATCTCTTCAGGGGTCTTAAACCCAAGTGCACTATGGGACAATCGATTTTGTACATATAATTCTATTTGTGATGCTTCTGCCCATAAGCACATTGGAAGATCTTGATCATGGATCATGGTCTTCACTGCTTCCATTATCATTCTGTTCTTTCTTTCTGCCACACCGTTTTGTTGAGGATTGTAAGGAGTGGTGAGATCCCTCTTAATCCTCACATCCTTTCAATAGTTTACAAACTCTTTTGAGGTGTATTCTCCTCCATTATATGACCTGAGTATCTTGATATTTCTTTCAGAAATATTCTCTATCAAGGCTTTGAATTCCTTGAATTTACTGAACACTTCATCTTTTGATTTCAACAATTAAACCCAGGTTTTATGAGAATAATCATAAATAAAGGATACATAGTATACACACCCACTAATGGAGGATGATGGCATTGGGCCACACACATATGAGTAAATGAGTTCTAGTACTCCTTCTGCTTTGTTGTCTCTCTTTGGAAAAGGGTTCTTGATGTTCTTCCCTTGTGCACATCCATCACACACACCTTCATGGTCAACCTTGAGTTTTGGTAGACATGTGACTACCTTGCATACATATGGTAATTCCTTGTAGTTTATGTGTGCTAATATTCTATGCCAAAGTTCACATGGATTCTCAATAGCATGGGTCATGGCTTCTTTTGAGTGACCCTTTAGTTTATACAAGCCACCTTCTTCTTTTCCAATGATGACAACTTATTTCATGGTTTCTCCTTTAGCCCCCATAAGAACTTATCCATCTATAAAGGCAATTTTGAAGCCTTTATTTTCTAAAGCTGATATGGAGAGTAGGTTCTTTGTCAAACCTGCTACATAGAGTACATCCTTCATCTTCATTGGAGTCCCTGAATTAAGCTTGTAGTTTGATTCTCCCACTCCCTTGATGGGGTATTGATAATCATCTCCAAGTGTAACTTTATGAGAAAACTTATTTTCTAAAAGGAAAGAGAGAACATCTCTTTGACTTGTCATGTGCTTGGAAGCACCACTATTAATGAGCCAAGTGTCCTCTCCAGGTGTTACCGATCCTGAGAGGGTCGAGATTAAGACATAGTCTTTAATTTGTTCTCTTAACATCTTTGCGGGTGGCTCTTCATCTTCGACTGCATGGGCATGATGTCTCTTATTTTTCCTCTTGTATTCTTCTCGTCTAGATGGACAATGTCTCGCAATATGTCCCATATTGTCACAATGGTAGCATTGGATAGATGAGTAATATCTTTCCTTTCTTTTTCCTTTCTTCTAGAATCTCTTTGTTTGAGATTCTTTATGACTGAATTTGTTTTGGGAGTTAGACTCTTTATGAGTTTATTTATGGAAGTAAGACTTCTTTATTCCTCATTTAGTGTGAGTAGCAAGAGCTTGATCTTTGTCTCTTGAAAGTAAAGCTTCCCGATTGACTACTCTTGATTCTTCTTGAATGCATTCTTCCCACAGACTGTCAAATAGTAGTTTCTCCTTTCTTGCACAAATGGTTTGGATGAATGCATCCCAAGGTATTGAGAGACCATTAAGGGCCATCATTATAAGTTCGTCTTCATCTATATCATCTCCGATCGCTTCTAGTTGTTCTTTGAATTGAGATATTTTGGAGAAATATTCTTGGATTGTTTCTCCTCTCTACATCCTTTTATTCTTGAGTTGATTTCTTAGATTCATCTTCTGGTTTATGTTATTTCCTTCATATAGTCTGGTTAGGGCATAATTTTTTTATTTCAGAGTCTTCTTTGATGACATTTGAGGAATCAAGTGATCTTTGATCGAATCTGCAATGATTCTTTTGGCCCTAATTATGTCCTTGTGGTGTTTTTCTTTATCTGCAACATTGGCGGCTTCTGGAACTTATTATTTGATGAATATTGCTAGGTCATTCTCTTCAAGAATGAGACCAATCCTATACTTCCAGGCACATAAGTTTTCCACACCTTACAACTTGTCAACAAGCTTAGTGCTTGCAAACATCTTTTACCTGGGGCTAGGAAAATGACCAAAAATGAAAATGCTCAAAATTAAATTTTGAACTTACCAGGAGGTGCGCTTGGCTGAGGCGAGTAGCTTGGTGTGGTTAGATTTTAGAAAATCCAACTTTTATCCCTCCAAAATTGATCTACGGATTTATGGACTGGTGCTTCTGGTTTTCTGGTACTTCTAGTACTTTATGAAAACTAGGGTTTCACTTTCTGAGAGATCTAGCCACTGAAAATTTGTGCTGAGGATGCCAAAGTGATCCTTGAGGAAGGGCACACTTTTCTAGATGGTTTTGGGGCTGAAATATTTCTTCAACAAAAAACCCTAATTTGCATGTACGACAACAATGACGTTTTTCACTTTCTCTTGTGAAAGATGCTCTCTTCAGCTTGCTCTGATACCATGATAAGGTTTAAGCTATTATTGAGTTTCTTTTCATTTCATTAGATAACAATATAATAGATATGATCATTGAGAAATACAAAATCACAAGAGACACATAATTTATCCTGGGAAACCCTCATGGGGGAGAAAACCCAACAAAACTTCCTTAATATAGATAGCCAATACAATGCCAAGAGATAAATCAAACAAATACAGAAAGTCCTCTCCCAAGAATTCACCTCTCTCTCTCTTCTTTCTTCTCCAACTACAACTCTAAACTTGTGCTCTGATGAACAAGTGAGTGTGTGTCCAAATAAGGTGTTAGCCTCTTTATTTATACAATCTGGCAGGTGACTTTTCACTGGCAGGGCCGACTTCTCAATTTGGGTGGTTATAACCACCTTTAATTAATCTGGGGGTCGACTTCTCTTTCTGCCTATTACAATTAGTGTTTTACCAATCCACAAAATGGGATTTGGTTATTTACAATACTTGACATGATCAATCTGCAAAAGGGGATTGATCTAATGAATAATATATCAATAATAGAATACTCTTTGCAATTACATTATTTCAACACATATGTGGATCAACGAAAACCACTTCACTTAGTAGAGAAGTTGGGATTAATAGGGAGATATATACTCCCTACAATCCTCAGCAGAATGGTGTATCAAAAAGAAAGAACTAAACAATCATGGAAGCAGTAAAGGCCATGATTGATGATCAAGACTTTCCTATGTACCTATGGAAGAAGCAACCAAGACTGTTTCTTATGTGAAGAACATAAGTCCTCATCGTTCTCTTGAGAACAAGACACCGAAAGAACGTTTTTCAGGAGAAAAGCTAGAGGTCAACCACCTGAGAATATTTGGTTGTCCATTATATGTGCATGTTCCCAAGGATAATAGATCAAAGTTAGATCCTTCAGGCAAGAAGGGTGTATTTTTTATATACAATGAGATATCAAAGGCATATAGATTCAACATCCCTGGTTACAGATAGATTGATATTAGAAAAGATCTTACCTTCGATGAGGATGCAACCTTCAGTAGATCAAGGAAACACCATATATATGAGATCCATGATTAGGAGCTTGAATCTCCTAGAGTTTTAGAATCAGATGTTGGTAATAATGTTGTTCCAGAAGAGCATTGTCCAGAGGACCATGACATGGAAGAACAAAAAATGCCTGCACAAATGATTACAAAGAAAATAAGACCAACATGGGTTTGTGATATTATTCAGGATGTAGAGATGCATATTTCAGAGAAAGAAAGAAACCTCGACCATATTCCAATTACGTGGCATTGTTATGTTATATCATTGATGTTGAGCCTACCAATTATGAACAGGATGCAGAAGAGAAAGTATGGAAGGATGCCATTATTGTGGAATACCAATCCATCATTAATAATGATGTATGGGATGTGGTTTCAATACCAAAAGAGAAGACAATGGTAAGTTCCAAGTGGATTTACAAGACAAAGTATTCAACAGACGACGGTGTCGAGAAGTACAAGGCAAGGTTCATGGCACGTGGTTTCTCCCAGAAAGAAGGAATAGATTATGAGGATAATTTTTCTCCTATGGCAAGGTACACTTTGATTAGAGTTATACTTGCTATAGCTATAGTGATGAAATGTAAGGTACATTAGATGGATGTGAAGAAAACCTTCCTAAATGGTGTAGTCGAAGAGGAAGCGTACGTGGAGAAACCACTAGGATTTGATACACATGAGAGGAAGGAACATGTGTGTAGATTGAAGAAATCCTTGTATGGATTGAAATAATCACCCAAAGCTTGGTACTGTAGAATTGACAGTTTTCTGATGAGTTTGGGATTTACCAAGAGTAAAGTAGATCCTAACCTTTACTACAAGGTTGAGGATAATGGACTAGTGATAGTACTATTATACATGGATGGCCTGCTTCTAATAGGAGATGAAAAGATCATCACTGAAAGTAAAAGGAATATTGCTATAGAATTCGAGATGAAAGACCTGGGTATGATGCATTATTTCTTAGGTATAGAGGTTTGGAAGAGACTGAATGAGATTTTTCTTAACTAGGGAAAATATAATGTAGATATTCTGAAGAGATTTAGACTGATGGATTGTAAATCCATACCTACACCGATGGTGACGAATCTAAAATTATTGAATGATACATATTTAGAGACAATGGATGGCATGATGTATAGACAAATGATTGGTTCATTTATGTACTTAACAAACACAAGGCTAGACATATGTTTTGCGGTGAACACATTGAGTTAGTATATGATCAAACCTAGAGGTGTTCACTTGATTGCAACTAAACATGTGATGAGGTACTTGAAAGGTGCAATTGATTATGGATTCAGATATGTTTTGGATCGTGAGATAATCCTGTAAGGCTTTAGTAACTCAGATTGGGTTGGTAGTGTTTCAGACTGAAAGAGTACATCTGGATGTTTCTTTAGGAAGCAGACTAGTGTGATGCCTAGTACGACCGAGGCATAGTATATAACAACATGTTCAGCTAGTAGCGAAGCAATGTGGCTTCAGAAGATGCTTGCAGGATTTTTTGATATTGAGTTAGGGGTGACTTGTATCTAGTGCAGAAACCAGAGTTGTGTGAAGTTGTCAGAGAACCTGACGTTTCATGAAAATTCCAAGCATATCGAGATCATGCACCATCATATTAGAGATATGGTGCAAAAGGGAGCAGTGAAGATCCAATATGTTGCTACAAATGAGAAGATAGTAGACGTGTTGACCAAGTCTCTGTCAAGAGTGAATTTCATGTACTTCAGGGACAAGATTGGTGTGGTCCAAAAGGACTTCCCTAGTAAGAGGGAGTGATGAGATACAAATGCGATTCTAGGGAAACAACATCAGAGTGTGGCAACAACAATGGGTAGTCATTCACAGGCATGTTACTAACTATGGCACCATTCAACATGACCTCGCACAAGGTCAAAATATGTCGAGCCTTTGAGGCTGGAGAGTTTCCCATCTTTTCAAGTTGGAAGGCCAACCTGTGTGGTTGGAGGTGTTTCCTAGCCTTGGGTAGTGTTACACGTCAAAATCACTCAACTGGATAAGTGTCGCATATTCCTCTCAATTGTCGTAAGTGTCGCAACTTCCTTACAACTTTCGCAAGTGTTGCAAGTTGGTTACAAGTGTCGTAAACGTTGTTGAATCATACTGCCATGATGA
>ML800687.1:68342-82240 GCA_009831015.1 Picea engelmannii
CCCCGAGGGCGCTGCAGTTGTCTACACCAACACTTTCGTCATCTTTTTCAGAGTTACATAAAAATGAGCATGGGGCATGCCCTCCTCGTTTGTACACAGTTGTATATTTTTTCTGCACATCTCTCAGAAGGTCGGGTCCTATCGGTTCCTTTTTTCTCCAACGGATCGCTCCGAACGGTCCCACTATTGCTCTCCCTTACAACAACATTCTCAGTAGAAGAAACATTGATGGATTTCGGCTATACGTATGCTCCTAACCTCATCCATAAGGGGGCATCTGTTATCACCGAAATTTCGTCCGCACATGGCGACAAGAACTCCGCATTGTCAAAACAACAATGAAGTCATTCATGACACTGAATTAATTTCACAGCATTCCAGAAGGGTAAAAAACTATACAAAGTAACCAAAAATTGAAGGGCGCTTCATAGTAGTTTGGTGCATGCGCACATGCGCAGGACAAGAATGTACTCTATGCACATGCGCGCACGATGCGCGGCTGTCAACGAAAAAACCCGTGCACCTGCTAAAACGGCGCATTTATTGAATTGGCCGGCCTCTCAACCTCTTACAGACCGGCTCCCAATCTGATTTGACTCCCAAATCCGAGCCGAATCCGCAGGGTAGGCGGGTTAATGACCTAAGGAAGCCCTAAAGGGCCCCTGTTCACACTTTGAAGAGGTTACATAATCGCCCGAGGATCTGCTATAAAAATCCGTGAAGATACATTGTTTTCGCAAGGAATTTCATGCATTGTTATGCTGCTCAGATTGTTAAGGACTCATTCTTTAATGATAACACATCGGCAGCATCACTGGGAGTTCTTTCATTGTCATGCTCATTTCTTCTCATTGTAAGGAAAGCAAACTTTGTGAGGGCCTCAAAGAGCCTTCCGTTGGGGGAAGAAGGAACCACAGTTCTCTTCCTTCATCGTGCTCCAATTTCATCAATAGACCAGCTCAAAACCATTGGTGACATCTGTCTTTGTTTTTTTGGTGTTTGTTGTTTCTTTTCACAGTTTTAATTTGTTTTCAGTTGATTCTAGCTTGTAGTTTGTTCTGTATTCTCTAACCTTTCCTTCCACAACTGTCATGCCTTGCAAGACCCAACAGGGCATGTAAGCACCCTCGATTTTCTCACCAGGTGACGAATTGGGTGTGAACATAGATCTTCTCATTGCCTGGATCAACAATTCAAATTTTATATGATGTTACAATGGTATTATACATTCAACTAGGACCCACTTTATTTTGACACAATCAACAACTCACATGTGTCACCCTTGGGACACTCTAACTTCCATGCTTGCATCCTTATAACTCTAACTGTTGAGTTGTCCCAATATGTCACGTTGACATAAAAAATGATGTGGCATTGACTTGACTATGATGTCATCAATTTCTCCATTCCTTCTTCATATATTTTGTTGTCATGGCATTTGACAAGTGGCACAATTGTTGCTTTCGTGTCTTCGACATTACAACTGAGGTGTCATCTGAGCTAGCTCACTATCACCATCAATTTTTTTCCAATCCGATCAATGATCTAGATCGATTTTCTATTTCTCCAATAGATCAACGATTCTTCTACTGTTAGATTTCCAAGACTTCAAACACTCCGATGATCACGTCCTGCGACCAATGGTCTAGATTTTTTCGCTATGCCAAATCAGTGGTTGTCACTGGCTCTCAAAGTTTTCCCCATCAGAGTCTCATTGTATCATTTATCTCTGATTAACAATACATATTCTTTCCTACAACCATTCCAATATATCAATGGCTATCATTAGCTCCAAGTCTCCTTCATCGTCAGATTCCCTATCACATTTGTATGCTTTGATCAATGATCCAAATTTGTTCATTGTGCTAAATCAATGACTGTGATTTCCTCCGACTCGAACACAAGGTTTTTTTCATGGTAGAGATCATATTTGAGACTTATCCTCTTCAAGGATTCAACACTTCTTTGATATCCTTCCTCTCGATATTAGTCTTTTGCAGACTTGTTCACTGCCAAGTGCAACATTTTGCAAATGCACAATAATGCACAAGGATTTTATCTATTTCCTTTGAATGGTTCAATTATCAAAGTATCAGTAGTTTGGATGCATCCTCCGCTTCTCTGGTTTGATCCTTGGACCTATCATTTACACAAGGTCATATATCAAAGTCAGGATCATTTATTTGACATCAATGACAACACAATTTCCAACAATCTCCCCATTTTTTATTGATGGAAATACAGTATGATATTGAACTCAATCTCCCCTTGTATATTTAACTCAATATTCCTCTGTCTCTTTACTCTCCCCATTTGACATCAATGGAAAATGTATTTTTTCTTTTATTTATTCTATTCTTTAGTTTCTAACTTTTTTTGTTGCTCCCCCTGAGCTTTTGTACCATGTAATTTCTTTATTCTCAATGGCATATGAATTGTTCTGTAACTAGTAATCTGCTTATCCTTCTACAACTCCTCCTGACACTGTGCTCTTCATTTTCTGCTCTACAACCAACATCCTTCTTATTTTCTCTAGCTCCCCCTAGGCTTGTGCTTTTTCATGAATATTTTATTACATATTTGTTTGTTCAACAATCCTTTTCTTCAAATTAATTTGAATTCATAACCAAAAGAGTCATTTATCCACTTTTTGTGATTAACTCTTTATAACTTAGGATCTTGCCTTCTCATTCTATTTATGTTGTTCATATGCAAGTTGCTTATTTTTCCATCTGTTTTGATTCTTCAAGCTGTTGTGTGTCTTCATGTGGATCACAAGGATATTGTAATGTTGCACTAAGTTCCATCAGTCTATAATGTACCTTGTGAAATTTAATAGCTGCAAAATCCACCAAAATTCTTGTATGCCACGACATTGAATTTTGTTTATTACTTGCATCACTATGTTGTTTAAGGCATGCACATGTAGCCTTTGTAAATTTTCACAGGTTTTTTATTTCATTATTACTATAAGGACTATCTGACAATGAGCATGCTTGTCATTCACTATGGTTTGTTGACTTACAATTATTGTATGGTTTTATCCTTCCGATCTATTTATGCTTTTGTAATAAGGTATAACGATGAATTTTTTCATGGATGGTCAGATACATTATTTATTCATTCCATTTGTTATCAATTATAATCTCCTCCTCTTTGAGTGCTTCAACTTCCTCATTTCCTGTGCATAGATTTGTGTCTTGGGAGCATTCTTATTTGCTATTATTTTATCATATGTCACTTTCATTTAAACTATAAGAAATCACGAGACTTACTTTAACATACCTTAAAGGATTATTTCAGTCTTGCTGGCTACTTTACTTGGTTGATTAGCTTGGGATGCTTGAATGCTCTTTTTGACATATGCTCTTGTGATTGCTTGAGCTGGATGCAATCACTGTCTTCTTTATCTTATCAACATTCTTCTTCCATCCTTCAAGGCTAGTTCCTCTTCCTTCATAGAAACTTATTTGTCATCTTTGTGGTCTTGTTCCATGTTTTTCAAAAGCGTCTTCTTATCCTTTGAATTATCAACTTCTTTTTCCTCTCTTATCGAGTTCTTTTCAATTATATATTCGGGATGCTGATTTTCTTCTTTCGTATAATTGGCATTCTGAGAAACATTCCTATCACTGCACAAATCGATTTGCATGGTCAAACCTTTTACAAACTTTGGTTCACTCATTTTTTGACTTGAGCTTTCATTTTGAGCTAGTAGTGCATTTTTCTCTAGCATAGATACATGTTCTTCTTGTCATTGTTTCTTCTTCCAAACTTTTGTAGTATCTTTATTTTGTTTGGTAATGGCATTCTGTTCTTTGTTTTGTGCATAAAAGGATACATCACATTTATCCTTATTCTCTTTTTCTTGTTTTCTCTTCTATATACCCTTTTGTATCATAATCTAGACAAATCTGTCATGCTCCTTCTACAATCTCGTGCCATGTGTCCATATTTATTGCATTTGTAACATTCAATTTTGTAATGTAGGGGAGAAAATGGATTGTAGTTTCTATCAACAATACTATGAAAACTTCGATTCTGGTTGTTCATGTAATCATCCTCATGATTGAGAGGTATTCTACTTCTATTTCTCACATAATTATTTATTTCATATATTCTGAAATTAATAGCCTTATGACCAAATTTTTTGCAAGAAAAACAATAACTAAGAAAAATATTTTGATACTTGGTTGTGAAGAGTTTGCTTGATGGAGTAGATCTTCTATACTTCTCCTTATCTTCCTGGAGTGAATGATTAGTATGTTGTTGATCATGATTTCTTCTTTTGTTTCTATCTTTCTTGTGATGATATTCAAGCTTACATTTTTTCTTCCCTGGATGTTCAACCTTGAATGCTTGATGGTTCTTTTGATCACGTGCTTGATTTGGCCTCTTAAGAATGTTTTCATAGATTTTTATTTTATTCTGTTATTTCTTCTTTGGAACCTTGGAGCTTGCACCCTATTCTAGATTCTTCTGATGATTTTCATAACCAAGAATTGCCTTGACCAAGGGTGATCTTTGATAACTTAGAATCTCATCCAAAATTGTAGTGCTCTTTTCAAACTTCATATTAGTATTAAATTGCGTAATTGTCTTTTTTAATTCTTCTCTTAGATGGGTAATTTTGTTGTTTTTTCTATGTGTTAGGTTAAGCATGAATTTCATTCCATTTTATCATTTAACCATAACCATAAATGTTGCAACAACCAAGATCACAAGAAGAAGAACCATGCACAAGAACAAAAGATGTATTCTGGGAAACCCTTTTCAATAAGGGAAGAAAACCCAACCAAATACTTTACTATATTATTCAAGAGAAAGACCTTCACCACAAATATAAACCCTAGCACACAAGAGTTTGCTTCAAACCCTATAACTCTAGCGCCCAAGAGAGGTGCACACCTTTTCCCAAAGAAGTGTACTTGCTTAAATTTCCAAACTCACAAGAAAGATATGTTTCCACAATGGGGATTTTACCTTTACTTATACTAACCTAAACCTATCAACATAAGTGTCAATTGGCTCAACAACGCTGACCTCTCTAAGTCACATTATAATTATAATTATTATTTTTATATTATAATTAATATTAACCAGATTAATTATCTTTTACATTTATTATTAAGCACATTAAGGTGGGGCTGACCTGTACCCTTTACATAACAAATAAGGTTACATGTAGGTCTGACTCTTGAACAATACATAGAAAAGGATATGATACACCCACTAATGCTCATCCACTAGGGGAAAATCCACGGGGATGCCATATCTCTGGTTCACTGCATTACACAGAAGAACCAGATCTTCACACGTTCACCTGTGCTTGTCCACAGGAACGTCCACTCTACAGATCTTCTTTTCCATTGACTCACACAGGAGAATCATCTAGAGTCTTCTCATCAACTTTGCATCTTAGAGGAGGCTAATACATCATATTCATTACTATTCACATGAAGATGCACCCAACACTTTGGTATTTCACATGTTCACCTTGTGCTCAGCCACATGCACGTCTAACTCAACAGATTTCCTTTCCCATTGGATAATCATCTGGAGTTATTCTCAACTCTATGATTGGAGGAGGTTATCTCTAAGTTCCTATCTTTGTCTCAGGAAGGAACCACGTACCCTTCTTAGGGTATTTCTCTCAGGTTTGTAAGCTGAGAGAATGTCTCACATAGCTACATTCATCAACACTCCCACTCAACTAGGGAGGCATTATTTATCATGCCAAGTCTCACACGGATGTACTCTTAATTTTGTTTTTGGCTGGAGTCATCAATACTCCCTATCAACTAGGAAGGCAATTTTCACCAAGTTAGTTTGGTGTAGATGTCTGTAATCTTCTCATGTGTAGGAAGGTACTGCATGTGTACGATTTTCCTGTGCATCATATCTCTGTCATAAGGATATTTCAACTCATCGTGTTTCGATCCATTAGGAAACACTAGGTTCTCAAGGATATTTACACACGACTCTTGGTTATCATCATAGGATCCATCTCATGGTCAAGTAAATCTGTCAGAATCTTGTGAAGCCATATTTCTTCGCACACTCGATGATATATAATCTACCTCTATGGTGCTCAAGGCCACATAGTTTTGTTTCCTGCTGTATCGGGAAACCATGGAAAAATTCATGGTAGAACAATAACCAGATGTGTTCTTTTAGTCCACTATAATTTCTTCTCAATCTGAATCGGCATATCTTGCAAACTCAAGTTCACACTGGAGGCATATCACATGCCATATCCAACTATGCCTCGTATATATCTCAATACATGTTTTGCTGTTGTCTAGTGAGTCTATCTCGGTTGACTCATGTAGTGGCTAAACACATTCGCTGCATGGTATTAATCAAGTCTGGTTTTAACCAGATACATCAGTGATTCAATGTGGATCGGTCTTGTCTAAATCATCATCAATATTCTCCTTTTAGATTTATCATGATGGATTTTGTATTCTGTCATACTTGAACTTCTTTAGTATCTTTACTATATATTTTCCTTGACTCAGGAAAATCTCATCAGTCCTCTATTATACTTCTTTTCCGAAGAAGTAGTGCATCATACTCATATTTCTTCATCTCGAATTCATAAGTCAGGGATTACAACAACAAGACTTTTTGAATAAGTCATCAAAATCAGGCTCTCGTCACCAACACTGTAATAATATAGGTTTGGATAAACAACATTCTTACTGAAATCCAAACTCATCAAGAATCTATCTATCTGATATAGTTTCCAACTTATGGATGGTAGTATGGATGGAAGTGTATCGGGTTTACTGGATAAAGTGTCTTATCATAGACGACTCCCTCTGTTTGTGAGAAACCTCTGGCTATAGATCTCGTTTTGTATTTGTCGACACTTCCATCAACTGCATGTTTGATCTTATAGATCCACTTGGAAGTTACCATAGACTTCCATTATGGTCCCTGAATAATATATTATACATCATTCTTTAAGATATACTGGTATTCTTCTGTTATGATGTCTTTCCATACATGTTCTCATGTTGCTTCTCTAAGACAAGGAGGCTCAACATCAATGAAGTGGATCATGACTGAAGGACAACTCAAAAATCTCTTTTTCTTTCTCGGGATGTGCCTTGAGAGGCTTGTATGTTTATATTCCTCTTGTAGAGTAAGTCCAGGTAGGCATTTTATGCCCTATTGCAATATCTCTGAACATATCAACTGGAACAACATTTGTCTCCCTCTGAACTAATGAAGGGGGAGAAAGTATTTGTCTTACTGTCAATCTCCATCTGAGATTATCTGGATCTTTGAAAGGCTATCTCTTATTCAAGGAAAATGTTTCTGCTCGTTCTTGTATAATGAATAAATTAAATACAGTTTGGACTTCCGTACTAGGGATAATGGTCCAAGTCTTTGAGAGATCCTCTACTAGGAATAATATCCTTCATTTATTTGAAAAATGCAATCAACTATAAAATTAGAGATCAATTGATTTACCTAGGTTTGTAGTCATGTATTTTTAGAGGAAGTACTTCTCCTCTCTCTTCTCTTCACTCTTTTGAGGTGGATCTGGATCAATGTCAACGATGGAAGCATATTGTCTTCCCTTCTTCCTGGCTGGACAATTTCTTGCAATGTGTCCATACTTGTCACATCTGAAGCACTGAATTCCTAAAACATCTCTTATTTGATAACTTGGATTGGATGAAGACTTTTCACCTTTAAATGTTTTCCTAAAATTTCTTTTGAATTTTCCTCCCTTCTTTGTATGAAGTGTAAGAGAATGATTTTCTTCTGAGGAATCTTCCACTCCTCTATTTCTAAGTCTAAGTTCTTCTTGAGTGCAATATGTCCATAGACGATCTAAGGTTGGTAGAGCTTCTCTTCCACTGATACTCTGAATGAAAGGATCCCATGATTTTGGAAGATTCTGGACAATGTTTAAGAAAAGTTCTCTATCAGACATGATTTCCCCAATGGTATCTAGCTTCTCTTTAATATCTGATAACTTCATAAAGAATAGAGCAACTGTATCACCCTTCATCATCTTGGTACTTTGAAGTTGTCTCTTTAAGGTAAGAGCTCTGAGAGCATTGTCACTTTTAAAAATTCCTTTTAAATCTTCATACATATCATAAGTTGTCTCTAGATTGGAAATATGAGGCAAGAGGCGATCTCTTACTAAGTAGATGATTATTTTTATTTCTTTAACATATTCTTCCTTTCTTATTTTCTTCTCTATATCTGTAGTTGTGGCTGGTAGATTTTTAGTTGTCACATCCAAGAGGTCATATTCTTCAAGAGTGACTAGAAGCTTTGATTTCCAGGGGATGAAGTTGCTTTCTCCATCAAGCCTATCTTCTACTAATGTTTTGTTCTTCATTTGATTGGTTTCTTCGAATACTTGCCGACTGGATTTTGAAAAACTAATGATTAGGTTGAATTAGAAACCTTGGATTACGTTGGACTTATGACTGCCAAAAATCAATTTGATAGTATCACATAGATGCTTGTTGATTCAAGAAAACGTTTCTTCAAAAACCCATAATTAATATTTTGCAGGAATTTTCGGCACACTAGAAACCCTAGGGACAAAAATAAAAATTTCTCAGAATTTCGTTTTGAGAACTTCTGGAGATGCGCTGGAAGAGGCTGTAATTTTCTATGCCAAAATTATCCCCAGGGTCCAAGTATTAAGGGATGAATCACCACTGAAAAGGAGGCCGTACAAAATTTTCTGGCAACCCTAGAAGGGCTGTACAGTTTTGCAAAAGGTGAACTGAGACTTGGTGGATGCTTGTGAAATGCAGGGTTCTTTCAAGACCTATGCTTTGATACCATGTTGATTTTTCTATGTGTTAGGTTAAGCATGAAGTTCATTCCATTTTATCATTTAACAACAACCATAAATGTTGCAACAACCAAGATCACAAGAAGAAGCACCATGCACAAGAACACAAGATGTATCTTGGGAAACCATTCTCAATAAGGGAAGAAAACCTAGCCAAATCCTTTGCTATATTCTTCAAGAGAAAGACCTTCACCACCAAGATAAACCCTACCACAGAAGAGGGTGCTTCAAACCTTATAACTCTAGTGCCCAAGAGAGGTGCGCACCTTTTCCCAAAGAAGTGTACTTGCTGAATTTTCCAAACTCACAAGAAAGATATGTTTCCACAATGGGGATTTTACCTTTACTTATACTAACCTAAACCTGTCAAGAAAAGTGTCTATTGGCTCAACAGGGCCAACCTCTCTAAGTCACATTATTATTATTATTATTATATTATAATTAATATTAACCAGATTAATTATCTTTTACAATTATTATTAATCACATTAAGGTGGAGCCGACCTGTACCCTTTACATAACAATTAGGGTTACAGACAGGTCTGACTCTTGAACAATATATAGTAAAGAATATGATACACCCACTAGTGCTCATCCACTAGGGACACATCCATAGGGATTCCATATCTCTAGTTCACTGCATTACACAGAAGAACCAGATCTTCACATGTTCACTTGTGCTCGTCCATAGACACATCCACTCTACATATCTTCTTTCCCACTGACTCACACAGGAGAATCATCTGGAGTCTTCTCGTCAACTCTGCTGCTTAGAGGAGGCTAACACATCATCTTCATTTTTGTTCACATGATGGTGCATCCAACACTTTGGGATTTCACACGTTCACATTGTGCTCATCCATAAGCACGTCTAACTCAATAGATCACCTTTCCCACTAGATAATCATCTGGAGTTCTTCTCAACTCTCTGAATGGTGGAGTTCATCTCTACATTCCTATCTCTATCTCAGGAAGGAACCACATACCCTTCTTAGGGGCTTTCTCTCAGGTTTGTAAGTTGAGATAAAGAATCACATAGTTGCAATGATCCACATCTCACAGGTTTGTAAGCTGGACAATGTCTCACATAGCTGCATTCATCAATTTTTTTTTCTTCAGATTTCCCAAGATTCTCTTCATTTTCTTCTATCTGAGTTCTCATTTCTTGTTCTTTCCTTTTTTCTTCTTCAAGATGAAGTTTTAGGCCGATGACTATCTTCTCTATTTCCTCAAGACTATAGTTTTTTTCTTCAAGTGACTGCAATTTATTCTTGATATTGTCCCTCTCATATTCAATCCTTTCACAACATATTTCTTTTTCTTCTATCTATCTTTTCATTTGTTCATTATCCCTTTCTGCTTCTTCTAATTGAATTATGATTTTTCTTTCCTTTTCTTCAAGATCATGATTGTTCATTTCAAAATTTTGTAGCTATTTTCTGAACTTGTCTAATTATTCCAAGGCATAGATCAGTTTTCCTTCAAGGTTTACCTGTGCATTAAGATATTCTTCTTCAAAATTTGCTTCACCAAAAATATTTGGCTTGTGTTGATTACCATTTGTTTCTTTTGAGGCTACTTTTACTTTTGATGTTCTTTCTCTACTTCCATGGTTAAAAGAGTGGTTTTTTTTGAGTGCATAGTTTGTAGATTTTCCCAAAGTTATTTGGCTGATGTTCATTGTACAACTTTGTCCTCATGAGATTGTGATAATATACTCAAAATTGTATTCATTACCTTTGCAACATCTCTATGTGTATTCTTACCAACTACACCTTTTGGTCTGATCTTTGGAGGAATGTATCCAATTACAATTGATTTCCAAATATCATATCCAAGTGCCTCCAGATATACCTTCATCCTAATGCTCCATATTTCATAGTTTGTTCCATCAAATAATGGAGTTCCATATTCAGAGTAATCCATGGGTTCTATAAGGATCTGCCTTCTAGTGGTTAAGTTGTTTTTGAATGAACTGACACTGATTGCAATTGTTGGACTATTTAGAAATATTAAGAGGGGGGGGGGGTGAATAAGCATTTCACATATTTTCACACTTTTTCAATTTACCACTTTAATATGTAATTACATAATCAATCATAAGAAATGAAAATATTTAACCATGTCATCAGAGATCAACACAAAATTATTGTACACAAAAATTTAATGTGGAAACCCAAATGGGAGAAAACCAATACAATATATTAATCAATTCATTAATTTGCAGGATCCAACATGCGAGGGACACCTATCCCTATTGTAAGAAACAAATTACAATACTAAAGGAACCAAACTGTCATAACAAGCACCCACTTGCTAATTTCAGACACCAATATGTCAAGGACACCATTCCTTTATAGAAGCACCAACTTGTAGAAATGCAGGCACCAAACCGCACTGCAAGCACCAACTTGCTAATAAATAAGGCACCAAAATTTAATGCAATAACCAAATTACAATGAGAAATTAAATCCTCTCCTGAGATCCACCCTTCCACCCTTAAATAATTATTTTTCGAATGATCTCAAATGCTATTCTTGTAATTGACACACTAGCATAAAAGATTCTTCAAGTCTTCTCAAAACACAAAGTCATTTCTTTGTCTTTACATTTTCATTCTGCGTAATTTCAGAATTTCCTTGCACCTCCCAACTACCTTGAGATGGTCATATATTCTCTTCTTCCATTCTTGTGTATATTAGAATATTATGAGCCTTAGGATCATATATCTCAATAATTCACACTTCCACACTGCCATCACTCAATTAGTGCATCTTTATTTATATAGCTTCTTACCTCCACATATTTTTCCACATACATAGAATTTACTCATGAGGTCAACATTAAATATCCATTAATAAAGGGATACATTAGTACTTAAAAGACATGTGAAAGACCCTTTTATTCATGCTTGATCTTTTCTTGGACCACACAACACAACATTGATGCTCAACAATTGTCTGATCTTATCCTAGATTCAATCTTGTCCGTCAATTTTCTATCTATTTCATTAGGACCACCAAGATATTTGACCCTATAGAACCTCAACACTTAGCCACCGTCTGATATAGATCTTCTTTGAATTTCCACCATTGATCTGCGATCAAATCCATTGGGACTATTAGCGTACAGAAACTAAACAACAATACCTTTATGAATATCGACCATTCAATCAATCCTCTGATAGATCTCAATCGTTGATCGTCTCTTTTCCCACACAACATGACCACGTTTCTCAACAACTGTCCAATCTTGGATCAACGACTGTCGTTGGTTCTCATATTCCTCCTCATCAGAGTCTGTTCATCAACTTCACTTCGATTGTGACCTCCGATGGACGATGGAGATCTATCCAATACAAATTTAAGGCTCACATGCATTCTCATAGTCCTTGTCATCGGAGTATGTATGTTACAATCTAATCCGACTAGTGCATCTCTGATGAACGATGTTTATTCAATCCAATATACTATGACCGATAGTGAAGATATAATCTGACCAAAACTTGTAAGGGATGTACGAATATGTACTTGATGACACATGGATAAATCATTTTGTTATGCGTGGCATTGACATGGTAGATGACATCATAAAAAATTCCAACCCTATTCAAAACTCTGATATGGAACTTTGATTGTACGTGGCCCAATATACTTATGACATGTGGTCCAATGTCCTCATGAAACGTGGTCCAATTGCTGCATACATGTGACTTTCACTACACGTCACTTCAGACATCACTCTCATTCTTTGAAGAAAGAACAACATATATCCAACGATTGAGATGGATCCTCTGATGGATCTATGATTTTCATTGTGTCTCTTCTTTTTTTTGATCTATGACCTAGATCACTCCTCAGAGTTCCTTCATTAGAGTACCTCTACACACTCTCCTATGATGGATCGTACTATGATAGATCCAATGGTCCTTGCAATTTGAAATCAATGACCTTGATTGCATTTCTCTCTCAGCACACTTGTTATCTTCTATCATTTTAAATGTATGTGAAAAGGTTGAGTGGGGCCCACATTGATCTATGACTAATCTTTCATATCGCTTGCATACTGACCTAGGGTCCAGATTCCTCCTCGAAGTTCCTTCGTTGGAACTCATTAATCAATTCCACTCCGACTAGAGACTCTTCGATGAATGATGGAGATCTGCTTGCTTCCCGGATCAATGGTTCATATTTGATATGATGTCACAACATTATTCTATGTTCAACTGGGACCCACTTTTTTTTGACACAATCAACAACTGACACATGTCACCTTTGGGACACTCTAACTTCCATGCTGGCATCCTTATCACTCTAATGGTCGATTTGTTCCAATACATCATGTTGACATCACAGATGATGTGGCATTGAATTGACTATGACATTGTCACTTTCTCCATTCCTTCTTCATATAATTTGTTGTCGTGGTATTTGACATGTGGAACTGTTGCTACTTTTGTTTCTCTAACATTACAACTGAGGTGTCATCTAACCTAGTTCACTGTGACCATCAAAGTTTTTCCCATTCGATCAATGGTCCAGATCGATTTTCTATTTCTCCGATAGATCAATTGTTCTTCTTCTATCGGAGTTCCAGGACTTCAAACACTCCAACGATCATGTCCTATGACCAATGGTTCAAATTCATTCGTTATGTCGAATCAACGAATGTCACTGGCTCTCAAAGTTTTTCCCATTGGAGTCTCATTGTATCCTTTCTCTCTGATTAACAGTCCAGATTATTTACTGTATCCA
The DNA here is from genome assembly GCA_009831015.1 of Picea engelmannii. Taxonomy (NCBI): domain Eukaryota; kingdom Viridiplantae; phylum Streptophyta; class Pinopsida; order Pinales; family Pinaceae; genus Picea; species Picea engelmannii. The sequence goes on from ML800687.1 coordinate 81,933, forward strand.
CTCCTATAGACCAATGGTTTTCATTAACTCCAAGTCACCTTCATCGTCAAACTTCCTGTCACATTTGTATGCTCCGATCAACGATCCATATTTATTCACTGTGCTAAATCAATGACTGCGATTTCATCTGATTCGAACACAAGAATTTATTTATGGTAGGGGTCATATTTGAGACTTATCCTCTTCAAGGATTTGACACTACTCTAATCTCCTTTCTCTTGATCTTCGTCTTTTGAAGACTCGTTCACTGCCAAGTGAAACATTTCACAAAGGCATAATAGTGCATGGGGAGTTTCTCTATTTCCTTT
>ML800687.1:98132-110688 GCA_009831015.1 Picea engelmannii
CTCAGAAAAAGTACTCAACGCCTTGAAAAAGAGATTATTTCAGATAATAATCCTCTTCGAGGGGGAAACCTCCTTTTAACCCACTTAAATGTTCAAGTACAAGATGATTCAAAATGAAAATGTCTCCTTGGTATATATAGGAGACTAGGAGGTATAATTACAACTAATGGCCTAAAGATGACATAAATAATATAACATTACTAATATAATATTCCCCAATTAAGGGGTAATGAGCCAATATTAGGGCTTAACAACAGAGAATGTAACTTCTGCTTAGTGAAGGTCTTGGTGAAGATGTCTGCAGTATGTTCTGCCGAAGGACATAACTGTAGGTCGATGATCCCCTCGTGTAATAAGTCTAGGATGTAGTGCATGTGGATATCAATGTGCTTTGTCCTCTACCTCTAAACTAGATCTCTGCAGAACTTCAAAGTGCTCTATTTTTCACACCAGATGGTGATCAACCGATGAAACTGAATTCCCAACTCATTGAGAAAATGTTGTAGCCACATATCCTGAATGGTTATGTTAACTACCCATTTTTACTCTGCCTCGGCCGACGATAGAGAAATAACAACCTAATTCTTTCTCAACCAAAAGATAGGCTCGGAACCAACATTGAATGATTAACTAGATGTGGACTTGCGATCAATGTTATCGCCAACCCAGTTAGAATCAGTGAACTCGATGATATCCAAAGGTGATGGTGCCATGTACATATCAAAGGATGCGCTTTGCAACCTTCTAATGTAGTTAATGAAACTCCTGCATGAACCTTGAGATTGCTCCAACTGCATGGGAGAGGGATGGTCTGGAGTGTGTGAGATACAACAAGATCCCCACTAGTTGTTTGTACAGTGTTATGTAAAGTGGTGGAGTGTCCCCACCATCCTCAAGTCTGACTTCTGATAGGAAAGGAGTTGGGGAAGACTTGCAGCCTGTCATGTTAAATATCTCAAGGATATCTCGTGCATACTTAGCCTATGACAGTTTGATGCATGATGCATCATGATTGATCTCGATTCCAAGGAATAAATGTAGCAGACCCATGTCCATCATTAAGAACCTGTCATGTAGAATCCTCTTGACTGCAACAATCACTGAAGTCGAGCAACCGGTGATCAACAAATCATCAACATACAGAACTAGGAGTAGAAGTGAATCCGCCATCCTGAGCATGTAAACATTCACATCTGATTTATAATGTACAAAGTTATGTGACAATAGGTAGGATTCCATATTGGCATACCATGCCCTCAAAGTTTGCTTGAGGCCATAAAGAGACCTCTTTAGTCGAAAGAACAAAGATGAATCCTACATAAATCATTGGGGCTGCTCCATATAGATCTCCTCAGAGAGATCTCCGTGAAGAAATTCATTCTTCACGTCCATTTGATAGAATTCCCATCAATTGGGTGACGTAATGGAAAGTTTCAAATGTATGGAATCCATCTTCGCTACTGGAGCGAAGGTCTCATCATAGTCAATTCCACACACTTGCTAGAAGCCTTTGGAAACTAGCCTAGCTTTATATATGCTAACCTGTCCATCCTCTGTGCTCTTGGTCCTATAGACCCATCTGCACCTGATAAGTTTCCTTCTTGAAGGAAGGGGAACCATATCCCAAGTTTGGTTCTCGAGGAAGGAGTTGTACTCCTCCTGCATGGTGGATTCCCAAAATGGATTTACAACAACCTCGCCATAAGAATGTGGATCTGAAGATTGAATGAATAAAAGATGCATGGGTGGCATTGGTTCAGTGGCAGTGAGTGCAAGAGGAGGCTCCTCAAAATTAGTTCGAGTCCCCATAGTATCAACTGGATCCCCAACAAGATCCCCTGCATCCTAAAGAGTAGTCTTGGCCCACTTAGGCTTCTTCTCTGGCTCTACATCTACATCTGGATGCACTAACTCTACATTTGACTATACTAACTCTGTATCTGGATCATTTGAATCCTTACTACATCATGTGTGAATATTACTCTCTTTCTGGTGCCATATTTAGTCATCTGATACACGAAGAGAAGATTGACAGACATTTTGGGAACATGAAACACATTCTCAAAGCTTCCATTTGTGAGTTCAATCCTTCCTTTGTCGGTGACCTCGAATGGAGAGTTGTCCCCCATCAGAATAGGAGGACCTTTGCATGCATCCAATGAATAATAGTCTTCTTTAGTGGCAGCCATGTGGTGTGATTCTCCTGAATCTACGATCCAAGCATTGAGAGATGAGTTGATGACAATCAAAGCATGGCTAGAATTGCCTTTCTTGGGATTATGATATTATGGATTCTTCTTCTTGGCACCCTCGGGGATGCGATCTCCAAGGTTGTTTTGATAAAGTATTTGGGTCATTAGATCTATCTGTTTCTACATACATGCAGATTCTGGATGGAATCTTTTATGTCCGTAAGTGCATTTATCACCTTTTATTCCCTTTCCCCCTTTGGATCCGAAGGAATCATGGAAGGGTTTTGAGTACCCTTCCTTCTTTGGATTTTCATGTGATTTCCTTTTGTATTTGTATTTATATTTATGATATTGATGACAACTACCATATTGAACAGTAAGCATTGGGATAATCACCATACAATATTGGGATCATCACCAACTAATGCACATTGTCCTTGGGATCATCACACGACTAGTGCATTACTCATGATTCCCTGATCTCCTCCTCACTTCACTTTTCTTCAGTCAGTTAACTAAAGACTGATAGACTAGTTAACTCAGACTAGGTGGCAGTTCACTCCCCAGATGCAATAATACACATCTTCCTCTCCTTGACCACAACTATCTACAAAACCCATTACTAACCCTAATAACGGAAGGCCAAACCAACAACGCAAGATGCTGGACTTGCTTCCTACCCTACTTATTCCATCTCTTCCCTAGACTGCAATGATATCCATCTTTTATCTAGGAATACTCTAACCAAGGACCAACCTTGCACTAGTATTTAAGATTTGAATGAGGATGTCCAAAATTAAGAATTGGAACCAAAACAATCTCAGGAACCTTCGAACGCTGAGAATGCCGACATTGAAATTCAAAACCCGCCCTATCCAGAAAGGTTACACCTAGAGAAACCTTTTACTCAACCTTATTTTGACTTTCTGGGAGAACTAAAAAATGTGTGGGTGAAAATACAACTATTTCAATCCATCAAGGATGTGCCCATTTATTCAAAAGTGGTATGGGAACTTTTATTGAGGAAACTCGATAGAAAATGAAATCATCTCCAAACCATCCATGTTATGGGAAAATTGCTTGACTTAATGATGGGGGGAGTTCTCGTAGCTAAATAATCAGATCTAGGTAGTCCAGTAATTAATGTGCAGATGAAAAATACACTTATTAGTAACACATTAATCAACTGAGGGGTTACCATCAGTGTTATGAAACATGAGACCATGCAAGCCTTAGGTCTTATAGGCATTAGGGAAACCCAAAATGTACTACAAATCACTGACAAATCAACCATTAAATTAGAGGGAATATTAGAATATGTAGTGATCTCTATGGATTCGTTGGAATATCCTACTAACTTAATGGTCCTACAACCCAAAACCTCTCTAGGTAGGTATCCTTTAATCTTGGGAAGGCCCTGGTTGGATACCACAGATGCTTACATTAACTTTTAAATCATGAAACATGACCTTATACCACAAGACATCCACAAAAAAATTAACCCTCCACCCTCCTTCCAAACCCATCATAGAATTAGAAACACCACTTTGGGTTGATGGAGAAGAGAGTGAAGAAGAAGAAGAATCCTGTAAAGTCCTCTCCATAGATCAATACATAGCCATTATAGATTAAATAAATGATGATGAAATCAATGATTTCATAGCCTCTTCTTCTACCTCAACAAACATGCATATTCTTGAGCATGTTATGCCACCAGAAACACATGTTTCTCTATAATCAACACGCATATCAACCATATAATACAAATCCAAACCATATAAATACTAAGGATACCTAACAAAAACCATATAAATCATCCTAGATAAAACCTTGAAATTAAACCAGGGACTAACTGAACAACAAAAAGAGTGATTGGTTAAAGTGCTGCAAAATCACAGTGATGCCTTCACTTAGGATTACACTGATATGAAGGGAATCTATCATGACCTATGAACAAATCATATATATATATATATATATATATATATATATATATGAAGGATATTTACCCATCCACCAACCCCAACATCAAATGAATCTGACACTAAAAGACATAGTCAAAGAGGAGCTATAGAAATTGCTTACAACCAACTTTATCTACCCGATTTCTGTTAGCCAATGGGTCTCCCCTCTAGTCATAGTACCAACGAAAAATGATAAATGGATAATTTGTGTTGACTATAGAGAAATCAACAAATAAACACACAAAGACCACTTCCCACTCTCATTCATTGACCAGGTCTTGGATACGTTAGTCAGAAATAAATACTTTTCCTTCCTTGACAAATTCAATGGGTATAACCAGATCCAAATCACACTCGAGGATCAAGATAAAACAACATTCACCTATCCTTGGGTAACATTTTCCTATCATTTTCTACCATTTGGGTTATGCCAACGCCCCTGCCACCTTTCAACAAGATGCCTTTGTTATATTCTCTGATTTAATTCATGAATGTGTGGAAATATATATGGACAATTTCACAACTTATGGGGATTAATTTTAGGAGGCGTTAGAAAATATAGAAAAAAACATTGATAAGATGTAAAGAGTCAAATGTTTCCCCCAACAATGAAAAATATTCGATGATGTTAACTGATGGAATTGTATTAGGAAATCACATCTCAACCAAAGGTATTCAAGTGGATCCAGAGAAAGTAAAGGTAATATTTAATCTCAACCAAAKGTATTCAAGTGGATCCAGAGAAAGTAAAGGTAATATTTATTTTTCCAACTCCAACTTCACAAAAGCAGGTACAAAGTTTCTTGGGATATGCTGGTTATTATCATCAATTTATTGAAACATTTTCATGTATTTCTCATCCATTGTTTGCTTTACTTAACAAATATACTGAGTTTCCATGGATAGATACATGCCAACATGCGCTTGATGAATTGAAAATCAAAGTGTCTGAAGCTCCCATTTTACAAGGGCTTGATTGGTCCCTCCCATTCCACATCTACATAGACGCATTGGGCACTGCTATCAGAGCCTTTTTAGGGAAACTACAAGGAAATGACCCATATTCAATTTACTATGCTAGTAAGAATATTTCACCCACATAATTGAACTATACGGTAACTGAAAAAGAGTTTCTTGTTGTTATTCATGCAATACATAATTTCATGCACTACATTACACGATATCCCATAATATTATGTACTGATCATGTTGCTATTAAGTATTTAATGAGCGAAACTATCACCAATGACATGGTCACTAGATGGTTGATTTTATTATAATAATTTGATATTACCATTTTAGATAAACCATGAAAAGATAATGTAGTTGCTAAATTTCTTTCTAGAGTAACATCTAATGAAAATGAACCTTCAGTACAAAAGATTTCTTTCTAAATGAACATCTCTTTGCAATATCTACTAAATCACCATGGTTTGTATATATTACTAACTTTTTGGCTACATGAAAGCTCCCACATCATCTGAATCCCAAAGAGTGACAAAGCATAGTAAAAAAAAGTGAAATATTTTCATGGATTGATGGCTGCCTCTTTTACACTAGGCCTAATTTGATTATCAAAAGATGTGTATGGGAAGACGAAGTCCATAAGAAACTAAAATGTTGCCATGATAGGCCATGTAGCGGGAATTTTTATGATAAAATAACTGAGCACAAGGAACTCCATCATGGGTACTATTGGCCCACTATCTTCAGAGATGCCAAAGAATATGTGAAGAGTTGTGATAAATGTCAACACATGGGTAGACCTATACAAATATATGAAATTCTGCTACAACTGTAGATGGTGTGAGAACCTCTTGACAAATGCTCCATTGATTTTGTGGGACCAATAAATCCCCCTTCTCATCGACACTCCTACATCCTCATCTATACATACTGCGTCAAAAAATGGATGGAGGAAAAAGAACTTATGGAAGCAACCAAATAGGCACTAGTGGAGTTTCTCCATGAATATATATTTGTAAGGTTCAATATACCGCAAAAGATGGTGACCGAAAGAGGAAATCAATTCACATCACAGCTTGTTAGAGACCTAATGGAAAAACAAAAGATCAAGCATAAAATAAAACCACCATATCACCCATAGGCAAATGGAAATTAGAGTGGAATAAAAAGATCCTTGAGAGAATCATCGCCAAAACTATCAGATTTCATCTCAAGGATAGGGATATTATACTCCTTGAAGCTTTATGGGCCTACAAAAACACCTAGATAACTGATATAGGATGCACACCTTATGAATTAGTATATGGGAAAAGAGTACTACTACCCATTGAAACATAAATCCAGACACTCAAGACAAAAATACAAATTAGTTTGGACCTATTATAAGCTTAGAAACAAAGATTGCTTCAAATTAACGAGTTGGATGAACTATGGAAAGATTCCCTGTACCGAGCCACAATGATACAATATCAAAGGGCCATATTGTTAGGATCCAATCCTAACTCCTCTTCATGGGTCATTAGTTAGTAGGATATGTTTTCTATGTAATAAAGGCCAACATTAGTTATTAATGCCTAATAAATAAAGGAGAATAAGTCAATGTAAGAAGACTTAATAGAAGCTTTCACTTCTATAAAGATCTTCCTTTAGAAGTTTCCTTAGAGGGCAGAATTAGTATAAATAAGAGTAGGAGGTATTGGATATTTTTTTCTTGGAGATTATTGTAATAGAACTCTGCTCTGTTGGAGGTTTCCCCCTCGAAGAGGCAAGTGCACATTGCTATCTTTAATAAAAGTGTCCCTTATGGAATTATTCTGGTATTGTTCTAGCTATATCATTGTTGTTCCTTTATTTCTTGCTGAATATTTCTGTTCTGCATATTATGTTACATCTAGAATATTGCAAGTGGTATCAGAGCTCTTTACTGGTAAAAACTTGTGGGGTAATTTTTTTTAAGTGTAGAGATGTATTTTGGTGTCTTTAAGCTACACAGGTCTATTGTTATGTGCATAAACCTGTGGCCGGGGAATGATACATGAAAGAAATACAACTGGTTTTTAAGTGCACATCTGTTGGCCACCCTTGTAACCCCTGTTGGTACCTCTTCGAGTGGTAAGGCATCTGACAACACTTGTATACATATCAACCTAGATTTCCTGAAGTCCTCCGTAGATAAAATGATCGACGACCTAACCGCTATAGTGTCATTGAGAACAACACTCGAGAAGATAATCTCTAGTACCTGGGTAATCGAGTAGTACAAATAAGGGTACGATCAATCCTCCTTAGTTGGTGCTCTGAGATATTGGGTCGAGTACTACTATTGGAACCCACACATATATAAAAGAGCTATAACATAGCACAAACCCTTGACTGTAAATACCCTACAAACTCTAACCCTTGGGACAACAAAAAATGATCTATTACACTGCAACTTGGCCCCTATCTAATTTTTCGCTGCAAAAACACTCTCTTATGACATTTTTTATTATTGATAATTTGGAAATTCCAACACTGCATAAGTATTTAGGTCAGAGTATAACTCCACAGGAGTAAAAAAAAATAACGCATGGGGCCCAACAACACCCTTATTTGTGACCTAGTCCATTGTATTCCTCTCTTCATTTTGATCCCAGTGGTACCCTTCACTTTTAAGTCTTTTTTTCCATGGACCCAACCCTTTCTGGGACACCCTTATTTTCCACATATCCCATTGGAATCCTCTCTTTGTCCTTATCACCATGGTACCTATCACTTTTTTGGCCCACATTTTTGTCCCGACCCCTCATATGATACCTATTCCAAAACCATGCCTACCACCTATGCTCATTCCCAATAATATTGGGAGTCTAAGGTGTCTTACTTAGAATAGGATATGACTTCCATCAAAACTACCATACACACAAAGGTCCAAGATTCTGTACGCACATAAGTCCAACAAGCCATCCAAAATTCCCTGCAGAACTTCTTGAAAGGTAAGAAGGTCGAGCCCAATGTAGAGGACCCTCAACACCCCCATTATGAGCATACTCATTCACCCCACTCCCCTTGGGGTTCTCCACACTCTTGGAATAAGGTGCCCAAAGTTGAAATGCGTAAATTTGATGGATCCAACCCAACAGGGTGGGTTTCTCAAATGGAACAATACTTCTCCCTTCATAAAATTTGGGATGATGAGACCAAATTCCATGTAGGGGTTTTGTACTTAGATCAAGAACGCTGGAAACAATGGAAGTGGAATAAGAAATGTTATCCAAGAATACCCACTTGGAACATGTTCACTAAAGTAGTGTGTGCCCGTTTTGATAGGGAATCACATTTTTTGGGAAGGATCATCAAGCTACACCAAACTGGATCAATCTCATATTTAATCACAGAATTTGAACAGTTGTATATCCGCATTGAGGGATTTTTTGATGCATTTCACCTTGAATGTTTTATCAGTGGCTTAAAGGAATCCATCCAGGTTCATGTCAACATGCATAATCCTACTACTTGGCTGCATGCATACCAATTATCACTGGAAGAAAATACCATCCTTTAGGCTCCACCCATGAATGCTACATTCCTCAACCATCATCACCCAGTGACTCACCCAACTCCAGCCCAAACCTTGAAGCTCCAAAAGGTATATCCAACAGAAATGGCAGATTGTTGCAAGTAAGGAATCTGCTACTATTGTGATGAAAAGTATTCACCAAGACATAAATGTAAAGAACAAAAGTTCTTCCATATTGATGCATAAACTTCCTCTTCCTATGAAGACCTCCCATCAGATGAGGCTCCTGAACAAGAGGAGGCTCCACCAAGTGTTCATGCCGAAGATCCAGTCTCCACCCCTGTGGAACTAGAGGAACCTGTCATATCTCTACATTCTCTCTCGGGTATTTTTTACCCCTAGACATTAAATGTCAAGGGCTACATCAAACATAGGCTGGTTGTGGTGTTGATTGATAGTGGTAGCACCCATAATTTTATTCACCGCAGGCTTTTTGATGAGATCCATTTCTTTTCTCTCCCTATTTCTGATTTTCATCACCAATGGTGGTACAATGAAGTGTGGGGGCTGCTGTGAGAATGTCAAAATACAAATGGGTGATTATCATTTAAAAACCCACATGTTCTCTATTTCCATGGGTGGATGTGATATTGTATTGGGGGTGGAATGGATTCAAACTATGGGACCATTCACAATGGATTATCAAGAATTATATATGAGCTTCACCCAAGACACTCACACGTATACCCTCCAAGGTCTCCAGGTGGGCTCCTCTGAAATCATCAGCTCTCACAGGATGGAAAAATTGTTGAAGAAAGGCCACCATGGTGTGATTGATCAATTTCATGTCATCCGGGTCACTGAACAAGCCTCTTAGGTAGTTCCTCCTAGCCAACAACTCATCTTGGAAAAGTACCTCAAGGTATTTGAGGTTCCCATGGACTTATATCCCTCCAGGGGTGAGCATGATCATATCATCCCTCTCCTTTCGGGAAGTCAACCCCCCAATGCATGTCCCTACAAACATCCATTTTCTCAAAAAATGAAATAGAAAAGATGGTACAAGAATTAATGGAAGCGGGGGTAATTCTCCCTAGTACCAACCCCTATTCTTCACTAGTGGCGATGGTCTTAAAAAAAGATGGTACTTGGCACATGTGTCCCAATTTTTGTGCCATGAATAAACTTACTGTTAGCTCTAGAAGTCACCCGCAGACTGCAAATGAGGTGAGCCTAGAAACATTTGAACATGGGTGTGTAAATTTGTTGATATGCAGGTGGATTAACCAAAATAACAAGAGAGAAGAAGAAAAAAACTGTCTACAAGATGATTTCATTGGGCATGGAGTCAAAGAAACCTAAATATTGAAGGCACTCAAGCTTCTTATCAGACGAAATTTATGTAAATAGAAGAATGGGGAAGAAAACATAAAGCAGAAAGTTCATCAAACGAAATATCCTTTCTGTCAAATGAACTAATCAAGATGCTTGAATAATAAATTGTTAAATAGGCAATATAGAACAGAGTCTCTAATGCTCATAGATCTCTTAATCAATGACATGCTTTGATTCTAAAAAAATTGCATTTTATTCAAGTAAGAAGAAAGAAAAGTTATAAACAGACTAATAAAGTAACTCTCATAGATCCTCAATGGAAGAGAGGCTTCAGAAAAATCATGCCTTCAGGATTACATTCATGTATCCACATAAATTTTCCTCCTGAACTTCTCTCAGGTCTTGGAGAAAAACCCCTATCAGGTCTTTCAGAAACTGAACCCCCCACCCTTTGTTTTCATTACAGTCCATAGTTTAAATAGAACAATATAAACATTATGTTTTCAAACTCTTAATGATTTCCCAAGAATTTGGGACTTCTCGATCCTCTTAAAATATGGAAATGCTTCTTTGAATGCAACTTGATTTCCTTTAATCTAGGTTTTCTCTTCCTTAAAATCTGTAAATCATGCTTTTGATTATTTTTCAAGTGAGCTTTACCAAATCTAGAGATATTCTTCGGCGTTTTAGACTTGATCCTTGATCAAAAATCTCTAATGGTATTCCTTTTGCTGAAAATGTGACATTCGATTGTCTCCCTGATATCCTGGGAAAAATCTGAAAAATGTACCCTATTCATAGCTCAAAATCAAGCACAAGATCTTCTAGCTCTGATGTGGATTCGATTGCCTTAAAATCCAAATCTGATCTTTGGTTTTATGGATCAATCCTTTTAAATCTGGAGATGACCTATTGAACGACTCACCCCCTACCACCTATTGATTTATGCCTAGAAATTTGGAGCTAAATTAGGACATCTGTAAACTCATCTAACCACCCTTGAAATCGACACTTTGTTCAAGATAGAAGCTTTCTGATGCTAGAAGGGAAAACTTACACATCGTTGTGGTGACCTCATCTCCAAAATTAGCATTCCTGCTTACTTAACAGGCACTAAAAATCATCATGCTCAAGAAAATTTCATACCAATTTCTTGAAAAATAGCGCAATTGAAATAGAGCATCTTTATCTACTTTTACCACTATTTGATTGTTAGTGCTTAATTATTTTATACCACTATCGGAAATCTCCAATATTCCAATTTATTTAAACTTGTCTTCATGCAAAACATAGGATGTAACTAAACTTGTTGATATGGAAAAAATATATTTAGTAGACTTGAATCAATAAATTCCAAGGGATCCTGCACAGTTAATGTTTCAGGAAACCTCGAGTGGCTATCATCACATTTTCCATTCTTTTCAAGATTGCTAAAAAACTGACAACCCCTTGACATTTGGTTATTATAATATTGTTTTCTATCTAGTGGTATTGTTCTTAGCTGAAACATTGAAGATATCATGGCATCAAAGTTAAATCATGTTGTGCATCTGGAAGAAGGTAAGATACTAGAAAGCTTCAGACTTTCCCAACAAATTGCTATCCCTGGTGGATTCTGGATGCTTTGCCTCATCAAATCCTTATGACATTTGGAATCTGATCTTGAGAACTGGGTGATGACAACCCTTGTCATTGTGTTCTCATGTTGTTAATAACCACAATTCCTGAACGTTCACTCTGTATTCTCCATGAAATTTGGCGTTCAACTTAGGAAATCTCCATGGAAACGTAAAACCTTTAATTGAACTATGATTAAATATATCCGATGCTTGTCTTCATGTGCACTTGGATATTATGCCTCCTCGTGGCCTCTCATGCTGCTTCAAGTGGTATTCAATGAGTGCCTTCTCCTTAAGACTTGAATTCAGTGGTTTCTTTCAAAATCAACGTGATCTATTTTGACATCTGGATACTCTGCTCCCAATTTTTACCTACTTTCTAGACCTCTACCACTTTGAAATTCCTCTTTGTATCACTTTGTGTTGATACTAGTTGTGAATTGTGCCTTGCGACTTGGCTCTCAGTGATATTGATCTAGCCCTGGATTGGTGCTTACTTGGGTTCGATAGTTTTCAATGTTAGCAACATATTGAACTCAACTTCTTGCAACAATTTGAGTCTCTTATGGCGTGAGAAGACCTGTAAGATAACTTCACTTGAAAAATTTGAAATATTACCTTATTAAATAACCATCAATATTGTTCCAAAACAACACCATCGCTGATGAAACAAACAACCATTATAATCCTTTTCAACAATGTGGTTGACAGAGCTCGTTGGTGTTTTCCTTGTGGTCTGCATTTGGTGTTAAATGATGGACACTTGTTTATTCGTTTGACACATGTGTTTTCTATGCGTGGAGAAAAAACGATTCACCTCGTATCCTTGTAGTGCCCTGTGTGCTATCAATTGAACATTTTCACTGCCTTGTGCTATAATTCTACTGCGTTTTATTTTCTTACAGTGAGATATATCCCACATCCATCGGGTAAGCAATAAGTATATTGTTTATATATGCTAATGTAAGGTAGCTAGAGAGG
>ML800687.1:111815-124308 GCA_009831015.1 Picea engelmannii
GAGTTAAAGAGGGCCATGTGCACTACTCCTTTCCTAGCAGCTCCTGACTTCAAAAAAACCTTTTTGGTGCAATCATATGCTTCTGGCACTGGTATAGGAGAATTTCTCACAAAAGATGGTCAACCTTTGGCCTTTACTAGACAAGCGTTGAGTGGCCACAATCTGGGCATATCAACATATGAAAAAAAATGATGGCCATTCACCATGCGGTGCACACATGGCGGCCATATCTTTTGGGATGTTGTTTTGAGATAAAAATAGATCACAATAGTCTGAATTATTTTTTGGAGCAATGGTTATCCTCCCCAAAACAAAAAAAGTGGATGACCAAAATGTTTGGTTATGATTATGAGATCATATATAAAAAGGGAAAAGACAATATAGTAGTCAATGCATTTTCAAGACAACATGAGGAGGATAAATCCCTCTTTGCCTTATCCTTATTGGTCCTTGATTGGATTGAAGAAGTACACCAAGAATGGCTAACACATTTGACTATATCTAGGATAATTCAATGCCTTCAGGAGGACCCTATTCCTCCCTTCGGCTACACTTGGTAGGAAAAAATTCTTAGATATAAGGATCACATGGTTTTATTTCCCTCTTCAACACTCAAGCTAAGTCTCTTAAATGAGTTAGACTAATCAACTATTGTGGGTCACTCGGGCTTCCAAATGACCTATGCTTGTGACTTCCATTCTTTTTTCTGGGCAGGAATGGAGAAGGATATCCTTCACTTTGTCACCAAATGTGAGGTGTACCAATGAAATAAAGGTGAAACTATCCAATCTCTAGGATCCCTACAACCCATACCCTTTCTAGCTTCTATGTGGACAAACATCTCCATGGACTTTATAGTGGTCCTTCCTAAATTTGGTAACAATTTCATCATCATGGTGGTGGTTGATCACCTCTCCAAGTATGCTAATTTTTGTGCCTTACCCCATCCTTTCACATCGACACTAGTAACACAAGTTTTCCTTGATCATATTTTCAAGTTACATGACATGCCCACCTCTATTGTATTTGATCGTGACCTAACTTTCACCGACACATTTTGGCAAGAGATATTTAAATTGCAGGGTACCCAAATGAACATTAGCACAACCTATCACCCCCAGTCTAATGGCCAAACATAAGTGGTCAACAAATGTTTGGAAACCTACTTGAGGTTTTTTTCTTCAGACAAATAACACCAGTGGATGCAATGGCTCCCCTTAGAAGAATGGTGGTACAATACTTCCTATCATACAACCACTAAAATGACTCCATATGAAGTAGTGTATGGACAACACCCACCTACAATCACTACCTATATTCAATGAACATCAAAGGTCCAATCTATTGATACAATGTTGCAAGGTCGAACAACCACCCTAGAAATTCTAAATGATAACCTCTAGATGGCCCAAAATCACATGAAGCAGCAAGCAAACCAACATCGTTCAGAAAGGGTTTTTCGGGAAGGTGATTAGGTGTTTCTTAGGATCCAACCTTAAAAACAAACATCTCTCAAAGACCATGGACATGACAAGTTGGCAACCAATTTTTATGGGCCCTACCATATCATCAAGCATATTGGGTCAGTGGCCTACAAATTGGCCCTTCCAACTACTTCCAAAATCCATCTGACGTTCCATCTTTCATGTCTGAAGAAAGTGGTGGGACAAAATTATAGGGTCCAAATCATCCTTCTAGAATTAGATGAAGAAGGTTCCCTTTGGCTCCAACCAGAAGCAATCCTCAATACCTGTGAATTCCATTTTCATGGAAAAACTATCAAGGAAGTGTTGATCAAGTGGAAGGACACATCACCAGAGGATGCGACTTGGGAACCAACGACTATACTCCAGTAGTTTCCACACCTTCATCCTTGAGGACAAGGTTACTTTTGAAGGGGGAGGGAATGTTAGGATACGATCCTAACCCCTCTTCATGGGTCATTAGTTAGTAGGATATGCTTTCTATGTAATAAAGGATGACATTAGTTATTAAGGTCTATTAAATAAATGATAATAAGTCAATTTAAGAAGACCTAATAGAAGCTTCCACTTCTAGAAAGATCTTCCTCTAGAAGTTTCCTTAGAAGGTAGAATTAGTATAAATAAGAGTAGGTATTGGATATTTTTTTCTTGATATTATTGTAATAGATATCTCCTCTACTGGAGGTTTCCCCCTTAAAGAGGTAAGTGAACATTGCTATCTATAATAAAAGTGTTCCTTTTGGAATTATTTTGGTATTGTTTTAGCTATATCATTGGCGTTCCTTTTTTCTTGTTGATTATTTCTGTTCCACATATTATATTTCATCTGGAATATTTCACAAATGGAATGATAATTTTATCAAGAAAAATAAGTTCAAAGCTAGATACTCAACATTACTATTTGATTCCAGGTTCAGGGATTTCATTGGAAAATTTTGCACTAGATGGTTCGGTCCATATGAGATTGATACAATGTATGATAGTGAGGCCATCAAACTACATACCATAGATGAATACATAATTCCTCTAATGGATAATGGACATAGAATTCACCTATATCATCGACCCATATCAAAGGAATATTTTTTGAGGAAAATTGCAAATGGATGGATTGACAGTGATCTGGAAGTCGTTCAGAAATAATGAATCCCTATCAGACAATTCCTTTTTTTCTCAAAAAAATGTCAAAACCAACCTAGATAACGCATTAAAAAAAGGAAAAAAGAAGAAGGGAACTTCACAATTTTGTGATGGTTATGTTAGGATCCTTCTCAACAAATTTTAATAAATCCTTGTTTTTTCTAATAATTTTTTTCTTAGGTTATGTAGGGGAGAACAATGTTGATGCAACTCCGTTTGCTGCAATTCATGTTTATGCAACTCCATTTTTCAAAAACTCCTTTGTTTTATCTCCTTTTGCTGCAACTCCCTTTGCCACAAACTCCTTTACTACAATTCCTATTGTTGCAACTCCTTTTTCCACAACTCTCTTTGCTACAACTCCTTTTTCTGCAACTCCCTTTGCCACAAAATCCTTTGCTGCAACTTTGCTTGCAAATTTACTTTATTTATGAAAATCTTGTCCACACCTCTCATCCACACCAACGACACTGCAATTCTCCTCTACACAACTGAGGCTATAACACTTGTTGTTGCAACTCCCACTGCTACAACTCTAAGTTTTATAGCTTCATTACCGCAACTAATGTTGTTGTGACTCCTCTTGTAGCTTCCACTTTATGCACGCCGTTGTTACTACACTTCCGGTGGATAGAATAAGCAATGTCGATGTTGAAATTCCTGCTAAGCCTGTTAATGTGACTTTGTTTTCATTGTTGAAACTTCTTCAACACTGTTCTCGTACAACCACTTGAGGTAAGAAGAGACATGTATGAGTTCCAATAAGAATATGTGATTATAGTTTTAATTGGCATGTGTTCTATTAATCATTCCAATATAACCACCACCTTACACCATCAATGCCATTTATGTGACCTTGCGCTCTCATTACCATATCCAAAATTGTTATTGTTGCAATTCGAAATTCCCTACCCTATAACCATCAATTTCTTGTGAAAACACAAGATATCAGATTTATCAGAAAGAAGGGACCATGGGGGGTTCATTGATACACAAGGAACCTACATAATCATTGTTACTTGAGTCCTACGACCACATTATCGAAATTATGCAACAAGCCTGTTGGATGGAATATGTGAAATGCCTATAAAGGTATGATGACAAAGTAGCTCTGAAATTTTCTTTGAATTTCAGAGCCGAACGCTCCACTATAGCAATTTCTTAGTTAGAAGTCACCAAGGAGATAGTGGTGGAAGCCATTGGTTTACCATAGACAAGGTAGAGATGGTACACTAGAAGGACCTCCCATCCTGAAGTTTTGAGGCAGTTCCTTGAGCCTGGAGAGGCATTAGTGAATAAAGGCACATGATTCGAAAGACAATCCTTTCCACACCCCTGGAAAGTCATGGCTATATTCATGCAATGATACTTCACCTGTGAAGGTCCTTATGGTTTTGTCTATCTCCAACATATCTGAATTTTGGATCATATCCAACATAACTAATCCATTAATATTCCATACTTCCTATTCAAGACGTTGCAGATGATGAAAACACTCATACAAAGGAAAAAGAACCCCAGGGACACTGTCTCATACCATGGCCTTATCAAGCTAATGGTGGAGTGTGCCCTACACAGGAATAATACACTTGGAATAATATTGTTTGACCACTCGTTATACTTAACAAGGGAAAAGTGGCTACACTTCAGGCATCCCAACAAGCAATGGATTCACTTCCATCACCAGAATAGGTCACGATTGCAAATCCACTTCCAAGTAACAGTGTTGTGGAAACAACAACCCTATATTTTGACATTCCTCCACCAAATAAACACCAAAGGACAACTAGGGTAAGGCCCATCATATTGCAACTTTGACGAAGGAATACCATGAAAACAATGTTGAGGTGACCATCAACAAAACCCCTATAAAGAGAGTCAGAGGGTTCAAAAAGAGGCAAACCCATTTTCCAAAGAAAAGAAGAACAAACCACACGACTGTAACTCAACACAAAAGGAAAAAACTCGTTGAGATAAAATAATAAGCATAGAAGGATGATAGGGAATTAGATGAAGCAATGGAGATAAAATCCTCCATTGACACACAAGAACCGATGGAGGGCACCAACCAGGAAGATGACAAGGCCTTTGTTGACACACATGAACCAACAAAATGTGCTCTTGAAGAAGGGATTATTTCCCTCCTTGAGGTATATTTAGACAAAGAAGAAGAAAAATAAAACGATCTTCTTGTCCTACAAGAACTAGTGGGGAGCCCTTTTGGAGGACAAGTTGCATGAGATGCAGAGGATCTAACACAAAAGAAGGAGGAACATGAGGTAGAGGCTCCTGATATTCCATAAGAAACAACATAGATCACTCCTCAGTAACCCTCTTACAAGCCCAAAGAATCACATAGAGGACCCAGATCACTTTTCCAGTTCATCAGAGAAAGATGAGCCAGAACTAGAAAATGTTGTTGACCCACAAGAACCAACAAGAAGAACTTATGGGGAAAATAATGATAATCCATAGGCTCAACCACATGAAACATAGGCTCTTTCTAACGCAATAAGAAAAAATTTTGGAGAAGAACCTGCTCATGCACAAGAACCAAAGATAGAGACTGTTGAGCATGAGAAGAAAGTTACCACTACATCCTAGGTAAGCATTCCACACTCCTTACCTATTTATGCATCTTTGGTAAAAAAAATATAATGTTGAGAATGAAGAACTGGAAGCTATAAATAAACTTAAAAATGATGAAGGATGATCTTGTTGAACAAAGGGTACTTGAGAAATCAGGTTACCCTGCGGAAAATCCTCTTGTTGCAAGGGAACCCTTCATTAGATCACAAGAAACAACTAAAATTAAGGAAACAAGGGAAGTATTTGTCCAGGCCACACACTTTATGTTAATTGATGAGGCCACTTAGACCGAAACATAGTAGGAACCATCATAATATATAGGAGTTACAATAGGGCATGACACTAGTGAAAAGGAGGAAGAAGGGGAGGTAGACTATAGTGTCAGTGACCTCCATGGACACCCTGATTTCTCTAATCCTAAGTGATTGCTAGTTTCATAAAGAAACACATCAATTTTGGGTTGGGGGAGATGACGAGTGCCTAAATTGGCATAATTTCAACACTCGTATAGTACCTTTTTCCTTACCATTTTCAACTGACCATTCCCTTTTTAATAACTTCCCTATTCAGTTTTGTCTCACTTTTCACCAAGGTATGAATCTTTCCCTATATGTCATTTTTATGCTATTCTTACATATTTATTAAGGAACTTGCTAATTTTATGCACTAAGACTACTGCACGGGATAAATTAAAGTGGCTACCTTATAGTGGTTGTAGCTCCTTACAATCGCTGCAACTCCTTATAGTGGCTGCAATTCCTCTCCATTACCGTGACTCTAAGCACAATACAACTTCTAAAACTTCGAGTATGATACTGTTGTTGCAACTCCAAGTACGATATTGTTGTTGCAACTCTGAGTAAAAAATATTCCAACACAACAGTCAACATTACAACCGATAGTCACATAATGTTTCTCACATAGGAAAGTGACAAAGAGGAAAGTGGACAACCAAAAGAGAAATTAGTTTTCTTACCAACTATCGCCCAACTAATCTGAGTTAGAACATGCCTAACCTTTACCAAAATTTGGCAATATCAATGTAAATGGATGAACATCCTGATTCTCATGGCTATCCATCCATACCTTTGTTTTATTTTAGACATCAATTGTACTATATAAACACCCCAACTCCCTTGATATCGGGGAATAATTATTTTGGCGATAACATTCGACTGGTATTATAAATTTCATACTTTGGCAATATAATTTATGTTCTTCTACTATTTGTGTGTTGATGTGATGATGCTCATGTGATTCCAATTTTGTATCCTAGTGCCTTGTATAAGGGGGTAGGACCCCCTCCTTAGTTGGGTACTTCTTGTAACATTAGGAATTATATTTATCATTTCAATTATATTTATTTAATTATGTAGTTGTTTCATTTCTTAATCTATTGCAATTCCAGATTTCGTAGAATAATTAATTGCAATTCAAGTGTGGCTAATGTTTAGTTTCCTTATGTCGTGCGTTCTGCAATCTTTAATCTACAACTCGATGTTTATTTGATTTCTATAAGTTTTCAATCATAAACATCGCCACAACTTCCGTCACTGAAATTCACATTGTTGTAAATTTTGTGTTGTAGCTTCATTGTTACAACTCTTGTTGCTGTAACTTTTGTGTTGCGGCTCCATTGCTGCAAGTTCGCTTGCAAATTTACTATATTCTGTTTTATCTTATATTTGTAATGGTCTCATTTATCAACAACTTGGGATTGACATTATGAGTTTTGTAAATTAACATTGGAAGTATGAATTTGTATTTGTTACAACAAGATGAGATCATCATTTTACTTGAGCAAGTCACCATTATATATTATCATAAATTTACTTTCCAAAGTGTGATTTATTTTACGCAAGTGTGATTTACTTTCTACCAGTGTGATTTAATTTCCACAAGTGTGATTTACTTCCTACAAAATGTGATTTACTTCCTGCAAAGTGTAATTTACTTTTCGCAAGCATGATTTACTTTCCCTAAATGTGATTTAATTTCTACAAGAGAGATTTACTTTTCGCAAGTGTGACTTTATTTTCCTGCAATGTGATATTATTTTGTTGCAATTTGAGAAGTAGGATAGCTTGGTGACTTAATTAAGTATACTAAAATCTCAACTTGTGACATTCAAAGTACTACAACTCTTTAGCAGTTACAACACTACACTTGCATATACGGTGCACGTCAGTTCGTAAGTAAGATATGACCTCAGATTGATAATTAAATTCCTAATTCTTCAGTTGCTCACTAAATTAATTAGGAAGTAATTGAAAAGTTCTTCATTTCTCATACAATAAAAATCAATGCCAATGGGAAGTCATATGGAAGGAAACTCTTGAGTCTATCAACAATGCACTCTATCGTGCATGGGTTGACAAAAATGCAAAAAAGTCATATCCACCATCGCGCTAAGAATATTATCCAAACCCCTCATCAAAATTATTCATTTCCTTCTTATTCTTCCTTATAGTCTCTTCTGAAATGTCTGGCCTTGTCCTGGTTCCAACAATTTTCCTTGGAATTTCTAAGAGACTTATGTCTTCTACATGATTTTGATTTTACCTTTTCTCTCTTATT
This sequence comes from Picea engelmannii, assembly GCA_009831015.1. NCBI lineage: Eukaryota > Viridiplantae > Streptophyta > Pinopsida > Pinales > Pinaceae > Picea > Picea engelmannii. The sequence continues at coordinate 119,606 of ML800687.1, forward strand.
TCCTTTCTCCTTGAACCATTCATGGACAATGAATGCCTCATTGGTGGACTAAAAATATTTACACCTTAGCTCCCCTAATATTAAAGTAGCCACAACCTCATCGAGCATCAATGTCTTTAAAATGCTTCCAATGACCATTACCAAGTTGTCCCATGAGTCTAGCAAAGAACACAAAAGGGTCATACAATGATCCTTCTTTTCCATCTTCACTCCAACTAATATCAACTCAGTCACAATAATATTAAATGCACTTAGGTGCTCAACTATAGAATCACCATCACCCATTCCAAGGTGAAGAACTTTTTCCAAAGGAAAAAGTCGATTAACCAAGGATTTAGGTTGGTACAAATCCCCCAACTTCTTCCAGAGAGTTGTTATGATTTTTTCTTCAGAAACATTTAGTAATAACAATTTTTTCAAATAAAACCTCATAAGGATTCTTTCGTTTCTCTCCAACACCGCCCACTCTTTATCTTTCATACCATTGGGTTTGGTTTTAGATATTGCAAGCCATAGATCTTGATCTACAAGAATTAGATCCTCCCCCTTGAACTTCCAAAAATCAAAGTTAGTGCCATTAAACTTCTCCATTTCTAATGTAGATGTGCTTTCCATTTCCTTTCAACAAGATTTCCTTCTTGCAAGGTCTCACTCAAACCAAAATTTGATTAAAAAACCTAGTCTTTAACAACTTGGATCAAGAGCGATGAGACTTCGATACCTAATGTTAAAATTGAGAGAGAGAGAGAGAGAGAGAGAGAGAGAGAGAGAGAGAGAGAGAGAGAGAGAGAGAGAGAAAACACAAACAAACACATAAAACCAATATTCACCCTAGAAATTCTTACCCAAGAAAATCAATACTCAAATAGATATCAAAATGATTTTATAATAAATTTCTTCTAACCTTTATCAAATACCATAATTTACCCAATAACATGGGCCTCTCATTATTGTTAACATCAAAATTATCTTAATTACTTTATAATCAAATCAAAATTTACTCAACAAAAAGAAACATTAAACATAATTTCTTCTCACGGATTAAAATTGCAACTAACTAATAATGAATCTCAAGAATGAATTGTTCTAAATATTTCCCTTAAAAGAAATTCAAAAAATATAAATCAAATAACACATTGTGAAAATACATATAAATAATTCATATCCTATAACTAAGCAATATATCATTAACTTTTATAACTTTTATAGTTTAAAAAAAAATCGAATTAGAAATTATATAGATAAAATAAGCAATATATCATTAACTTTTATAGTTAAAAAAAAATCGAATTATAAATTATATAGATAAAAGAGAGTACATTAAACATAATCTCTTCTCAAGGATTAAAATTGCAATTAATAATGAATAAAAAAAAGATTGTTCTAAGTATTTCCCCCCAAAAAGAAAAATTAAAAAATATAAGTCAAATAACATTGTGAAAATACATAGAATAATTCATATCCTATCAAGAAAATTCGAATTACAAATTATATAGGTAAAAGGGTGTACAATGCATGTGTTGTGGATGTGGGATTCACATCTTTTCATTATTCCGAAGACTGTCTTCAAGAGGAAGATGCCAAGTGCATTAATGTACCATGAAATTGGGAATGAGAATCTTAAGAATAGCTTTTTGAGATTGGTTAGTTATTAATTATAAATATTGATTATTAGATTTTTTTTTTTTTTTAATTAATTTTTTAAATTTAAATTTATATTTTTTTGAAAAATAAATAAATTAAATGTTTATGAATTTAATTTTTTTTGGTTTATAATCATTAAAATTAAAATTTGATGATTTAATTTTTATTAAATTACAATTTTAAATTAATAAAATTATTGATTTTATGTAAAAATGAATGGAATGTTTTTTAATATTCATATTAACATTAAATTATATAGTATTAATATTTTTATTTAAATTATTATTTAAAAAAACATTTTGAGTGGGTTTAAAGGTTAGGAACTTTATTTTCCTCTTAAAATGTTACAAGTTCAAATCCATAAAAGATAGGGTTTAATGGTTAGGAACTTTATTTTCCTTTTAAAATGTTACAAGTTCAAATCCATAAAAGATAGGGTATCAATAGACTTTACCAATCAAATCTTATATACCTTAAAATATGATTATTATTATTATTATTATTATTATACTATTGAACACAATATTCAAACTCCAACATCATATATCCCATTTCAATTTAAAAAATAAGAGAGAACAATCTTATTGAAAAAAGACATTGTCACATTAGACTTTTTGACCTTTTTCATTGGAATCTGGCTAAACGGATCGTGGTGAAATCACCATTTTTTGTTGTTTAAATTGCATTTTTGAATGCATAAATGGATTCAACATCCTGAAAAACTCTCTGGGCACTCAAATTATACAGACTCAATCACTTATATATGGATTTTTAACAATTTTTGGCCATATTTCAGTGAAAATTGATTGGAAAATATGCCCATAAAAACTCCAAACAGTCGAACATTTAAACTAGACGATTATTGTCCCTTTGAAGCAACCGGATCTAAATCGTTCCACATAACGATTCAGTGAAATTTCATGTCTAGTCTATTTTCAAAGGAAGAAATAGCTATAAAAGGATCTATCCTTACCATGTCGTCATTCATAGAAAACAAATCCCAACTTTTATCACTTAACTTATAAGTAGATATAATAGGTATTGTAAATTTCATACTTTTGAAATATAATTTTTTTTCTTCTCATGTTCTCATGTTGATGTCCTGATGCTCATGTGATTCCAAGTTCGTAGCCCAGTGCCTTGTATAAGGGGGTAAGACCCCATCCTTAGTTAGGTACTTCTTGTAACATTAGGAATTAGATTTAGCATTTCAATTATGTTCATTTAATTATGTAGTTGTTTCATTTCTTGATATGTTGCAATTTCATATTTCGTAGAATAGTTAATTGCAATTAAGGTGTGCTAATGTTTAGCTTCCTTATGTTGTGAGTCCTGCAATATTTAATATGCAACTCGGTGTTGATTTGATTTATGTATGTTTGAAATCATAAATGTTGTTGCAACTTCTGTCACTACAATTCACATTGTTGCAAATTTTGTATTGTAGTTTCATTGTTGCAACTCACATTGCTGTAACTTTTGTGTTGCAACTCCATTGCTGCAACTTCGCTTGCAACTTTACTATATTTTGTTTTCTCTTATATTTGTAATGGTCTCATTCATCAACAAATTGGAATTGACATTATGAGTTTTGTAAATTAACATTGGAAGTAGGAATGTGTAGTTGTTACAACAAGACAAGATCATCATTTTACTTGAGCAAGTCACCATTAGATATTAGCATAAATTTACTTTCCACAAGTTTGATTTCTTTTATGAAAGTGTGATTTACTTTTTATCAGTGTGGTTTACTTTCCACAAGTGTGATTTATTTCCTGCAAAGTGTCATTTACTTTCCGCAAGTTGATTTACTTTCCACAAATGTGATTTATTTTCTAAAAGATAGATTTAATTTGAGCAAGTGTGACTTTCTTTTTCTGCAATGTGATATTATTTTGTTGCAATTTGAGAAGTAGGACAACATTGTGACTTAATTAAGTATACTAAACTATCAACTTGTGACATTCAAAGTACTACCACTCTTTAGTAGTTACAACACTACACTTGCAGATACGGTGCATGACAGTTCATAAGTAAGATATGACCTCAGATTGATAATTAAATGCACAACTCTTCAGTTTCTCACTAATTTAATTAGGAAGTAATTGAAAAGTTCGTCATTTCTCATACTCTAAAAATTAGTGTCGATGGGAAGTCATGTGGAAGGAAACTCTTGAGTCTATCAACGATGCACTCTAGCGTGCATGGGTTGAAAAAAATGAAACAAAGGAATCTCCACCATAGTGATAAGAATATTATTCAAACTCCTCATCAAAATCATTCATTTCCTTCTTATTCTTCCTTTTTTCTTTCTTGTAGTCTCTTCTGAAATGACTAACCTTGTCCTAGTTCCAAAAATTTTCTTTGGAATTTCTAGGAGACTTTGTCTTCTACATGATTTCGATTTTCCATTTTCTCTCTTCTTTCCTTTCTTCTTCAACCATTAATGAATAATGAATGCCTCATTGGTGGACTCAAAATATTTACACCTCAGTTCCCCTAATATTAAAGTAGCAACAACGTCATCGAGCATCAATGTCTTTAGAATTCTTCCAATGGCCATTACCAAGTTGTCCCATGAGTCTAGCAAAGAACATAAAAGGGTCATACAATGATCCTTCCCATCCATATTCATTCCAACTAAGATCAACTCGATCACAATACTATTAAATGCACTTAGGTGCTCAACTACATAATCACCATCACCCACTCCAAGGTGAAGAAAATTTTCCTTGGGAATTTTTTTATTAACCAAGGATTTAGGTTGGTACAAATCCCCCAACTTCTTCCAGAGAGTTGCTATGATTTTTTCTTCAGAAACATTTAGCAATAAAAAATTTGTCAAATAAAGCCTCATAAGGATTCTTGCGTTTCTCTCCAAGACCACCCAGTCTTTATCTTTCATAACATTGAGTTTGGTTCTAGATATTGCAAGCCATATATCTTGATCTATAAGAACTAGATCCTCCATCTTGAACTTTTGAAACTCAAAGTTAGTGTCATTAAACTTCTCCATTTCTAATCTAGATGTGTTTTCCATTTCCCTTCAACAAGATTTC
>ML800687.1:139209-154956 GCA_009831015.1 Picea engelmannii
TAATTGTGTTGTTATATCACATGAACATGAAAATTTGACAAAGCCTTCCCATGTATAATTATCACGCCATTGGTAACCCACCAATGTATATGCAAAGATCCAACAATGTATATGTGCATAATAGGTCATTAATACTCCGCAACTCAGTGTTTTTCGCTTGGTGAACCATTTTGACAGCTAATCTATTTTAGCTTGACAAAGGCAGGCAACCCACTCAAACATAACTTTTACCGCAAAAAATAATCCCAAAACTATAAATCGATAAAACTATGTCTGAAATCGATAAAACTATGTAAATTGACTGTGTAATCTACTGTAAATCGACTGTGTAAATCTACTGTATAAATCGAATGTGTAAATCTACGAGCAGGGAGCCAAGGACACTCACTCGAAGCTCGACGAAAAAGCTCAAAATACAACAACTTTTATTCTTGTTGATGAAAATACATAAGCAAAGCTTAAAATACAATAATGCAAATTTTTTTACAGATGTTACCTGGCCTACAATAATGCAAATTTTTTTACAGATGTTGTCTGGCCTGGATTGATGGTTTTGTTTGATACGCTTCTTCCCAGTGTAATATGTTATATCGAAACAATAATAGTTCTATTCATTGTGCTAGAAATACATATAATCTAAAACTGTGCTCGCATGCAATATGGTAAAAGTGGAATGGCTATATGCACGAATCAATATGGTAAAAGTGGAATGGCTATATGCACGAATTGAATCGAGAGAACTCGCGCGCATGCAATATGCACAAATCGAATATAGTGGATTGCACAAATAGACATATGAAATAGTCTGGTAACAAATGCATGAAAGCCTAGGAATCGAATGAGGTGGGAAAAAACGTGTGTAGGAGGTGAAACTGATTAGAAAATAACTGGCACAATATAAACGTTTATGGGTAGGTCATGGCATTAGAAGCGAATGTCTTCCCCCAACATGAAACAATTGCGTCCTCCCTCTGTATAATAGAAGTTGCAGCAAGCAACAATTCCGGGGAAGAGAACAGGGAGAAATAATTGAAATGCTCTGATGAGGATTGAGCATGACATTCATCATGCATCCAAATTAACCACGGTTGTGTTAATTGAAACACATGGCAACGCTTCACATCCATAAATTCTTGTTCATTGTTTACATTCCACTAATCATAGGTGTCAATTTATATTGTTTAAGATTAGATTAAGCTTGGGTGGCATTTGAAACGCATGTAAATGTGGCATCAACAACACGACCTGGTAAGGAGAGAGAGCCAGGACACTCCACCTGATAACATATGGTTTAAATTATATTAAAGCTCCAGCATTTGAAACGCATAAAATAAAAATGACGGTGTTCCACTTTCTTTCCATGCGAATATAACTACACGTGCTATCACTGTATAAAAATGATGGCGTTCCATGGCATTCGACTTCCTTTCCATGCGAATATAACTACACGTGCTATCACTGTAAAATGTAAAAAAACAGTAATAAATAAGTAAATGTTAAAATTGAAGTAATTTTATATGGATTTGCTAAATTATGGTCCGTGGCAATTGAAAACTCAGTCTAGTAATTTTTTAATCATGTTTAGTAAAAGTGAAAAAGTAAACATGATAAATGTACGATTTTATAAATGCAAGGGAGTTAGTTTTTGCAATCTTATTCATTGATTTGGATGTAAGACGAAGAATATGCCAGCATCTTGAATTCCTGACCATCAGATTAAATTTAGTAATTAAAAGGATGATTAATCGTGCAAGTCTAATAGGGGGGACGCCTATCGGCGTAATTATTAAAATGTAGTGAAAAGGAAAACACAATCAAGGATATAGTATTAATATATAACTGAAGTAATATACTACAATAATAATAGAAATACAATAAAGAATATATCATTAATATGATGGAAATACAATAAATAATATATTGTTAATATAATCAAAATAGAATATGTTATTAATATATAATGGGTGTAAAGAATATATTATTAAAATGTAATGAAAAGGAAAACACAATTAGGGATATATTACGGAAGTAAATAATATATTATTAAAATGTAATGAAATAATATATTTTTTACTTCTGTTATATATTAATAATATATTTTTGATTGTGTCTGTTAACTAAAACCATCTTTTTAAATCCACATCTTATACTCAAACTTGTCAACAAGTAAAATTTGTTAACAAAAACCTGTCAACCATTACATTTATATCATTTTCTCTCCACATGTCCTTCTCCTTTGTTGTTCGTTGGATTAATGTATCGATACCACTTCTCCATCGACCGGATACTACTCCGTTGATCAACAAATTAAATCTCAATACCATTCCTCTACTCTATCGACCGGATACCACTCCATTGTCTACCGGATTAATGTCTTGATATCACTCCTCTATCCACCGGATACCACTCCATTCTTGAGTAGTTTCTTGTGCCCTTCAAAATAGATTTCTCATATCTAATGGGATAGGATTTTCCCCACCGCCTCGGATTTTCCCACCGCCTTCCATACCCATTAACCTATTCTTCATCCTTACCCTCCCCCTCGGATTTCTCTTCAGTGGGAGCTGCTTCAGGTGGCTTTTCTTTTTGAACAATACTCTCCACAAATGATGTAATTTTTTATTCTAGCATTTCGGATGATGATTCTTCTTTGGCCAATGATTCTTCAGCGTTTTCTCCTGCTTTCATTTCAACATCCGCCCTTTCGGTAGAATCTTCAGCTACAGACACATTTTTAGCGGGATCAACTTCATCTCCCACTTGGGCAGCTTCCTCCACGAATTCCAACAGGGTAGATTTTGCTTCAGGCTCTGAGGTAGGGGGCATTACACTTAAATCCTCTGCAGAATCCTCACCTAGGGCAGGGATTTCATCCACTGTTTTCTCTATGGTAGGAACCTTTTCATTAGGATTGGAGACATGAGCTTCTTCGTTGAAGGCCTTTTAGTCATGGGTTTGAGAGCTTCCTCTACAATATTCACATGTTCTTCACTTGAAATCGTTCCAATGGGTGCATAGAGTGTCAAAGGTCACCTATGAGTTCTCGTGGCCACCGAAGAGGTTGATTTCGACCGCCATGGCCATGAACAGGATGACCGAGTGTGCAAGTGCCATTGCCACCAGAAAGGACAGGGTGGTGGAAGGTTTTGAATAGATAAATAGTTTTGATGGTGTAATTGTCTGGCCAAGGCGAGAATTTTGGCGGATTATTTGGGTGGATCATTATCATCATAGTTGTTGTTATAACAAATATAGCTTCATATTGAGTTGTGAGGATGGGTCAATGACAGTATTGATTTTTTCGATGGAGAGGGAAGTTGGGCTTCCTTTCTTTCTATGAATGAAAGGGTAATGCTGGTAATCATGAGTTCTTGATTTTTTGTATGTTGAAGAGATCAAGGGTGTTGTATTTCTGCAAAGAAACTGTAAGTGGACATCTTGGGCTTATATTGAAAAATTAGTTTGTATGGTTCCTGTTGTGGGTTGTTGGGATTTGATCATTGAGAATAGTCTTGCAAGTGGGTCTCTTGATTTGATCAGTTATAGAGGAAGAAACCTTGAATTAGGTAATTTGTTGTGCTTTCAATAATGGAATAAATTCAGGTTTTCAAGTAGCCATCAACAGAGTGAGTTGGTGTTTTCCTTGTAATTGTATCAGGTAATTTTGGGGAGTGTGATCTGGGGAGTTTTTGAGGGAGCAGGAGGCTTTTGGATTTCTTTTTAGATTAGAGTATTTGTTAAATAAATGGGTTTCAATGAAGATTTTAGAATAACAGGTGCAGTGGGAGCTGCTGCTTCGCTCCCCATTGGAGGGAACATGGGGAATTTCTCGTTGGAGGGACATGCTTCTATCTACTCCCCGACCTTGGAGGAATTTAAGAACAGTCGTGGGGAACCTGGGAAGAATTTTGGATCTATAAATATGGAGAAACTTATCAAGAACATACGGGTTGTGACAGAGGGGTCTACTGCAGGAAAGCTAGCAAGCCATGCCAATTTACAAAGGAAGGGTTCATCAACCCTTTCTAGGACACTTAGTAGGAAGATTTTTGATGAAGTATGGAGAGATTTATAGAGAGAGAGAGCTTATGGGAATGTGCAGGTAAATTCCCAGTGCCAGACGACATTCGAGAAAATAACCTTAAGGATTTCTTAGTGAAAGATGGAGTGGTGAGAGAGGAGAGAACATATCCATACGAGAGATTGGGGAATGACCAATTTGGTGGTAATAAGTCAATGGAGAGTATGAAGACCAAAGGTAAAACCTATGGAGGAATCTTTGTTGGCATAGACAAAGATGAGAAAAGAGAAGCACTCGACCAATGTGACCCTAAGAGATTCTGGCTAGGTGGCCTTCTCAAGAAACTTGATGTTTATGGGATTCGATCACTGGTATCGTAGCTTCCAACAATTGGGTGTATGGAATCCTTAAGATTTGAATGAAGAAACTAGCTCCCTGCTGTTAATGATATGATAATATGGAGGGAGTCTGATATTTTGTTATAATTTTGTGACTAGAAAGTGGACACCTCCCTATCCACATACGTCTGCACGACTCGCCACATGGTAATAACATGTAACTTCCCGTCAATTTAGTTCAGCATTCTTTCTTAAGTTGGATGTTGTTCCAAGTTGCTATAGAGGACGAAAAATCGAAAAAATATTCGAAGGAGAGATTTAACAACTAAAGTGTGATAAACACCTCTAATACTTCACAATATTGTTTAGATCTTATCCATTGAAAAATGCATTTACATGGGAATATGTTATTCATTTTTTTTTTTAATTATAAACCAAGTAGAGCATTAATTTTAAAAGACTAGTGGTGCTTTGATTGCATTAACTTACTCTATTATCGCTATTGAGTTTCCCCCAATTTTCTTGCTTTCCAGTCCATCTCCACAAGACCATATTGTTTGTTTATTTGAATATTATGATCTTTGTTTTCCCTCTGTACGTTCTTAATGAAGTGGGCCACTAGCTTGCTACATAGTAAAAAGTGTGTTCTCCAAGATAAAACTATTAAATTGTATGTTTCAGTCCAAGTACCCCCTCACACATTTTTTTGTACAATGTGTGGAGCATATTGCTACGGGGATTTCATTTGAAACCTCATTTGAAGATCCTTATGTTGTTTATTGACTCAGAACTGCGAGGAATTCCATATTTGAGATGGCATCAAGATCATTGAATTTTGTAATATTTGAGCCTGTTAGTCTCTTTGTTTGTGTTTTCCTCGACTTTTAAAGGCTTTACAACAATACATTTATTAGTACGAGCTTTTTCTATGGAGTTATTGCATAGTTCTTCTTTTGGGGTTTTTACAAGATGTTTGCATTACTTATGAGATATTTATGTGAGTTTAACAAGGTTAAATTGAAATTTGAATTATTTTACAAATGCCTTTTGTACAGTGAGTTGAGTTAAGGATCACTCTTTTCATTTCATCTTTTTCACCAAAATATAAATTAATGAAAATTGAATTATTTTATTTTACAAAATGCTTTTATACAATAAATATGCATTTCATCTTTTCCAAAAAAATACAAATTAATAATATTAGTGTGTTGTCACCAAGGCACAATGGTCAAAGTAATGGGGAAGCAAATCGCAACTAATTGGTTACGCTTGAATTGATTAAGCAATTCATTTAAAAGCAACTATAAATAGTCTTGTTGAGTGATTGGAAATAGTGTTTCATTAATCTTTTTTCTCTATTTAATATATATTAAAATAATTCATTAGTTAAAACCAAATAAATATTTTTTTCTTTATTTAATATATATTAACCAAATAAATATTTATTTATTTATTTAATATATTTTATTGGTTAAAACCAAATAATCTTGTTGAGTGATGGAAAAGTGTTTCATCAATTTTTCATATTGGATATAGTTTAAATATTGATATAGTTTATATAATGTTGTGGAGTGATGAAAAAGTGTTTAACCATTTTGGTTTTATATTTAATAAATATTATTCTCCATTAATAAGATGGAAAACATGAAAATGATATTTGTTGTAATTGAATTGGAATGTTAATATATAATATTTTGTATTTTATTAGTTTAAATTAATTTATTTTAATTTTAAGATAAAAATGCAATTATAATTTTAATAGAATTTTTAAACTATTACATTTTTAATACTTTGTCTATTTATCTTTGAAATTTAATAAAAGTTTTAAACTATTATATTAACTATTACATTGTTAACATTTTGTCTATCTTGTAATTGAATTGGAATGTTAATATATAATATTTTGTATTTTATTAGTTTAAATTAATTTATTTTAATTTTAAGATAAAAATGCAATTATATTTTTAATAGAATTTTTAAACTATTACATTTTTAATACTTTTTCTATTTATCTTTGAAATTTAATAAAAGTTTTAAACTATTATATTAACTATTACATTGTTAACATTTTGTTTATCTTTGAAATTTTATGAGATTAATTTTTTCTCTAAAAATACTTGGATCTCCAATGTAAGTAACTTTTTGATTTGTTATAAAATGTACCACTTGTGGTTTTTGGAAAATTTCCAATTAAATTTAATTTGATAAACTTGCATGGATCCTTATTTACTTGCTCGTTCTTTACACTAAAATTGTTTCTTCTTTTAACTTTATGCAACTTTAATGATAAACTTGTTTTTTTTAAGATAATGGTAGCATTTTTCATTCATAAATTAGAATTGTAATTTTTTTTTGCTTTTTTGTCCAACACCACCCACTCTTTATCTTTCATAACATCAAGTTTGGTTCTAGATATTGCAAGCCATAGATATTGATCTACAAGAACTACATCCTCCATCTTGAACTTCTGAAACTCAAAGTTAGTGTCATTAAACTTCTCCATTTCTAATCTAGATGTGCTTTCCATTTCCCTTCAACAAGATTTCCTTGTGCAAGGTCTCACTCAAACCAAGTTTGATTAAAAAGCCTCGTCTTTAAAAACTTGGATGCAGGGAAATGAGATTTCTATACCTAATGTTAAAATTGAGAGAGAGAGAGAGAAAGACAGAGCCAATATTTACCCTAGAAACTTTTACCCAAAAAAATCAATGCTCAAATAATATCAATTTTTTTTTACAATAAATTTCTTCAAGCCTTTAAATAGGTAGCATTACTTCAAATACCATGATTTATTAATAACATAGACCTCTCATTAATGATAACATCAAAATTATCTTAATTACTTTGTAATCTAATCAAATTTTACTAAAAAAAAAGAAACATTAAACATAATTTCTTTTAATGATTAAAATTGCAACTAATGATAAATCTCAAGAATGGGTTTTTCTAAAAATTCAAAAAAATAAGTCAAATAACATAGAAATAATTCATATCCTATAACTAAGTAATAGAGCATAGAAATAATTCATATCCTATAACTAAGTAAYAGAGTATTAATTTTTATAGATTAAAAGAAAATCGAATTMKHAATTWTATAGATAAAAGAGAGTACATTACACATAATTTCTTCTCCAGGATTAAAATTGCAATTAATAATGAATCTCAAGACTGGATTGTTTTAAATATTTYCCTCTAAAAAATAAAAAWAAAWWAAAAAATATAAGTAAAATAAAATTAAAAAAATACAAARAAATAATYCATATCTTATAACTAAGAAATTGAGCATTAATTTCTATAATTTCAAGAAAATTCGAATTAGAAATTGTATATGTAAAAGAGAGTAAAATGCATGTGCATATGTGGATGTGGGATTCACAACTTTTCATTATTCCAAAGAATGTATTGAAGAGGAAGATGGCAAGTGCATTAATGTACCATGAAATTGTGAATGAGAATCTTGAGAAGAGTTTTTTTGAGGTTTTTTTTAGTTTCGTTAGTTATTAATTATAAATATTGATTATTATAGTTTAATGTTTGTTTTTTATAAAAAATAATTTTTAAATTTAAATTTGTAATTTTTTTTGAAAAAAAAGTTATATATATATATATATATATATATATATATATATATATTTTAAATCATTAAAATTTAATAATATAATTTATATTAAAATTTGATGATATAATTTATATTAAAATTACAATTTTAAATTGATAAAATGTAAAAATAAATTTAATGTTTTTTAATATTCATATTAACATTAAATTATATAAATTATATTCGATTATTATTTTTATTTAAATTATTACTTTCAAGAACATTTGGTTAAGAATTGTCTTTTTTGTTTTAAAAAATTATAAGTTAAAATCTATAAAAGATAAGGTACTGTAGACTTTACCAATAAAATCTTATATACTTTAAAATACGATGATTATTATTATATTATTATTGAACACAATATTTAAACTTCAACTTCACATATCTTATTTCAATTTAAAAAATAAGAGAAAACAATCTTATAGAATTATACGGAATAATTTTTGATCAGATTTCAGTAAAAATTGATAAGAAAAAATGCCCGTTATTCTTTTGAAACAACCCGATCTAAAGCCTTCAGCGTAACCATTCATTGAACTTTGATGTCTGGTCTGGGTTCAAAGGAATAAATAAATATAAAAGGATTCCGCCCTACCATGTCGTCATGCCTAGAAAAGCTACCCCAACTTTTATCACTTTAATTATAACCACCAGCTCCCAGTCATTGTGAGTCATGCACACCAAATCCCCCACTCCTTCGAAGTGAAACGGTCTTAATGGTGGATAAAGCTTCATGTCAAAACTTACCAATAGATGTGAAAGAATTGTATGGAAGCCTGCAATTCTAATGAAGCCATTGGGATCCAATCTTGCCCCGTCAAGCTCCCATATAATAATTTCAGGCAAACTCTCCAAATCAGACTGCAATATGCATGTAGCTAGAAGAATTCGTGCCCCACAAATTAACAATGATCCTCCCTCTTCATATTATTAGGCACCTCCGTTTGTGGCATTGGCGTAAAAATGGAAAGGTTATACTAAAACACAGGACTCCGAGCCTTCGAGGAGGGAGCTCCGTAGCCTTACAATACAAGAAATCCTCAGAAACAACCATCCTTACTTTATTAATATACTCAGTAAAGTATTATTAATGTATTAATACGTTAATACATTAGTAAAACATTATTAATATATTAAATTTTTTAAATATATTAAATAAGTTAATATATTAAATATTTTATAAATAAAACATAAATATTGATATTAAAACATTAATGTGAATTAATATATTAAAAAATATCAATATATTATTAAAATATTAAAATATAATAATGTATTAACTTATTATTATAAATTTATTAATAAAACATTAATAAATATATTACCTAATAAATTATAATAGTATATTAAGTCATACTTTAATAATATATTATTAATATTTTACCTTATTAATACATTAATATAATATTAATAATATATTAATATTAAAATAACACATTATTGTAAAATACTAATATATTCTTATTATTAATATATTATTATACAATAATAAAGTAATATATTGATAAAGTAATACATGAATAAAATATTAATACATTAAAAAGTATTAAAGTAATAAAAAAATATTAAATTATTATATTAAAATTATTATTTTAAAATACTAATACATTAATAAAATATTTATACAATAATAAAGTAATACATTAATTAATAAGGTAATTATAGAGTAATAAAGTAATACAATAATAAAGTAATATATTAATTAATAAGATAATTATACAGTAATAAAGTAATACATTAATTAATAAGGTAATGGTACATTAATAACATAAGAATACATCAATACTTTAATAATATATCACCCAAATTAATATATTATAATAATGTATTAACTCATTATTATAATGTTAAAATATTTTATAAATAACATATTTATAGATTATTAATTAATGTATTAATAAAGAAATAACAAATACATTAAGTAATAAATTATAATAGTATATTAAGTCATTATTATTGTGTTTAAATATAATATAGTTAATATATTCATATATTTTTAATTAATAAATTAATGTATTAATAAAATATTTATACATTATGAAATAATACATTAATAAAATATTCTTAATTAATACATTAATAAAGCATTAAAACATTAAAAAAATATTTAATTTATAATAGTAAATTAATATGAAGTAATAAAGTACAAATACATTAATAATACATTATTACATAAATAGAAAACATTTACTATGACCATGACAATGACTATGCTTTGATGTATATATATATATTGTTGCATTGCGCAACCGTAAATGTATGTTTATGACAGTGGAAAATTGTATTGAGAGTTGTTCATCACAATGTGAAATTGTCATTGGACAATGCTCGTGAGATTGTCATGTTGGGACATGTTTGTAAGAAATGTGACGTTGAGAAATTTTCGTCATAGTGCGACGTTGGAAAATGATCCTGACATTGCGACGTTGGAAAATGTTCGTAACAATGCGACCTTGGGAAATGTTCATCACAATGCAACATTGCAAAATGTTCATCACAATGACACACTCAGAAATCTGTGTCACATGGAAACACTAGGAAATGTTCATCACAATGCGACATTGACAAATGGTCATCACATTTCGACGTTAGAAAATGTTTGTCAAAATGCGACGTTGGAAAATATTCATCATAATGCGATGTTTATAAACACTCCAAACATTGTAGAATCGTATTTTACTATTGCGACGTTGGGAAATGGACGTTACAGTGTGACGTCGGGAAATGTTTGTCAAAATGTGACATTGGGAAATGGTCGTCACATTGCGACATTGGGAAATGTTCGTCACAATGTGACGTATGGAAATGTTCATCATAATGCAATGTTTGGAAATAGTTGGCACATTGTAGAATCATCTTTTAATTTTGCGACGTTGGGAAAATGGTCGTTAGAATGCGGTGTTAGGAATTTTTTGTCACATTGTGACGTTTGAAAATGTTTGTCACATCATGACATTGGGAAATGTTTGTCGGAGTGCGAGGTTGGGAAATGTTAGTCACAATGAGATGTATGGAATCATGTTTTACTTTGTAGAGAATGATTTATATTTTTCCTAAGGACATTGATAACAAAAGGGAAATGTTTGTCACATTGTGACGATGGGAAATGTTCGTCATAATGCGACATTGGGAAATGGTCGCCACATTGCGACGTTGGGAAATTTTCATCACGATGCGACGTAGGAAAATTTTCATCATAATGCAATGTTTGGAAACACTTGACATAGTGTAGAATCATATTTTACTTTTGCGACGTTGGGAAAATGGTCGTTAGAATGTGGCGTCAAGAATTTTTGTCACATTGTGACATTCAAAAATGTTCATCACATCGTGACATTGGGAAATGTTCGTCAGAGTGCAACGTTTGTAAATGTTAGTCACAATGAGATGTATGGAATCATATTTTACTTTTTAGACAATGATTTATATTTTTCCTAAGGACATTGATAACAAAAGGGAAATTTTCGTCACATTGTGATGATGGGAAACATTTGTAACAATGTGACATTGGGAAATGGTCGTCACATTGTGACGTTGGGTGATTTAGACCCCCTACCTCAGAAGGGTTATGAAACCTCCCGGTCTCTGGATCGATCTTCTTCTTAGTTGAAATGGCTCTTCGGGCTCTTGCTAGAACCCTTTGAACGAATCCACAGGTCCCTTTGTCCTCTGGCACAAATCTTGAAAAAATTTACATGCACGCCCCCTTTTCAGTGCTCTTCTATGTTATTTGTCTTTCGAAATGCCGAAACCCAAAAGGGTCTAACAACTCCTTAGCTCCTCCCTTAAGTCACTTTCATACGACCGGTCCTGTGACCTGGTGCTATTCCTCTGAATAATTTCGGGGTTTCGCGATTCACGATTTTGCGATTCTGGCTGCAAACAGTTCTAGGTCCTGCAAACTCCTGGACCCCGAAATGACGAAATACTACACGTGACCATAGTCCACTTTTCGGGATTTCGCAATTCGTGATTTTGTGATTCCGGCTGCAAATGATCCTAGGTCCTTCGAATTCCCGGATCCCAAAATGCCAAAATCTCCCCCTTGAGAGATCAACGGTCCAAATTCCTCTTGAACCGACGACCATGATCCCACTAGATCGACGAACCACAACCTTTCAGGATTTTCCCCGAACCTTGACCACTCACCAGGGGTCCTCCTTGATGAACGGTGTCAATCGTTTCACAATTTCGTGAGTCGGGACTTCTTGTCTCACGACTCCTTCTCCTCGAACTCCCGGTGTCCAAACAACCGGTAGCTCCCAGATATCTACCACCTGTCATCCAAAACAGACGGTCCTGATGCTTTTGGGGCTTGACAAGTCCTCTTCCTTCTGCTGTTACGAGGTTTAAACCTCGCGCACCTTTTCTGGATCCAACTACTCACGACAAATCGACACTTCTCCCTCGAAGTATCTGTCGTTCGTTCTACCCTTTTGTGCATCTTCCCAGGGACTAAAACCCCGTGCACATATCCTTGATCCAGCGGCTCTTAGGCCACTGCGCTCCAGATCCGATGGTCTAGATTCTTTTGGGATTTCGCGATGCAACGACTCCAAAATCGCTTGCTGCTCCAAACCCCAAACTTCGAAATAACGAAATTCGAGCATGAGATCAAAGGCTCCTGATGTTTCTCATCCAACGATCGCTACTCCTCCTGAGCTTCTGAATGTCAAGAAGCCCTCGCTGCTAACCTCCTCGTAGCTCCACCTTATCCAACAACTTGCGGGGTTTCGACATTTCTCTTTGAGGACTCTCCACCGTTCGTTAAGATCTTCGAGATCTCCCTTCTTGGATCTATGCAGTGTTAAAGCCTGCACTCCTACCTCAAATCAGATGGTCCGCGGGATTTTCCACCGTGATGCAACGCTCGACGACGTTCTTCCTCCTGAGCTTTCTTGGCTTTTTGACTTAAAAGATTTTCTAAGTCCCGAAGGTCTCGACCTTCGACTCTTCCTCTTGCGAGCCCGGTTCCTTTGGGTCTCATCTGTGTTCTAGGAATGATATCCCTCCTGAGATTCGTCCTCTTGGAGATTTACTCCCGCGCACACTTTACGTTCGAGGATGTCGAATAACTCAGATTCGAGAAGTTTTCTTGAAAATAAAACTCCTTACGCCCACCTGGCATTCTCCTGCTCGGTGCACACCTTACAGAGCTTACAGGGTATTCAACAACCATGTGAGTGTCTTCTCTTTGACACTTCTCTTTTCTTAGAACTCGAAATAGAGTTCCCTAGTGCACTCTATGCACTTGCTCGATGCCCTCTTGGCAGAGCTCTACAGAACCTTCAGTAGTTCTATCTTCCCTGAACTCGAGACATAGTTCCTTCCTGTGCACTCCTTGCACCTTTGCTGATGAAGGTTTAATGCTATCCCTCTTGAGCTTTCCTGAGGTTGTCTCACCTCTATCAACACACACCTTGTGGACTATGTGCACTCCTTGCACTCAGAAACTCCAAGACGGGAATAAATTGAAACTTATGCAATGATTCACCAGTTATACATTTAAAACATGGAATGCATAAAAACATGTAAACATCAAACACACAATATGCAGAAAAAATTACTTTTCTATTAATCTGTATGTCTATACAAATGTTTACAAAGATTGGACTGTAACAAGTCTTAGCTCTCTCTCTCGAAACCTCTCTGCTCTGGTCTCTCTTCCTAACTCTCTCCTATCACTCCCTAATTTCTCTATTACAAAATGAGGGCTCCCATGAGCTTATCCTCAACCACCGTCTCTGAGCTATCGTTATCACAAAGCGACTCCTATAGCTACATTACATAAATGGATGCCCAGTCCTGACTACGTCATGGGCTTGTTGCAGGCAACCATTAAAGGAAACCTCAACTACTACCTATACAAAGGCATGGTCTGGCATTAAAATCCTTACAACATTTATTGAAATTTTGAATTTCAAAATTTAGAGGGTTGCGCCTTTCCCTTTCTCCATTAAATGCGTGTTGGATGTGCTGGCTGGCTGATACGCTGCTAACATGGAGTGATGCTCCTACATCATACTCCTCAGCTGAAAAAATCATGATCTCCTAATCATGATATCCTCTTCTACAATGTTGAAATCCACCTGGATCCAAAACTTTCCCTTGGAGTTTTCCATCTGCTCCTTTGCTTCGTTGTTTCTGCTGTTGCTGCCTTGCTGCTCTTCCAGGCTCCCTTCTGCTTAGCTTCTCATTGCTGGCTGATCTAAAAATGAAGAAGACTTGAAAAACTTGAAAATATATTGCAAGTGAAATGTTATGTGTTTAAAGCAACATGATCAATTTGCAACACATAAATTAAGGATTACTAATGCAAAATTACACTTAGATAGCAACATAAACATTGAACATAAACAAATGTGCACAACAATTGATAAATGAGTTCACCCCTCTTATGGGCTACATCTCTTGGTCCAATTTCCAATGGATCATTATTATTAATTGCTCAAAAAGTGCTCAAAAACATGTATTACAATGCTCAAACTGACAAAATGACTGCTCCAATGGCTTCCCAGCATCCCAAAACCCCTGTCTGGGCTTTTTCGGCACCTCAATCGGTCGAAAAATGAAGAAGTTAGGCCTCCTGGAAGTCTCCCCCTTCAAGCTTGCTGTCTCTGGTTCTACAATTCGCACCCTCCTTGTATGAACCTGGCTCACACGCTCTTTTAAGCGCAAAAACCCAGCACTGGGTGCAACCGCGCCAACGGTGAAAACCATAGGACGGTTAAGGGCGCGCCAGCCCCTAACCGCCTCGGCACTTGGGCGTATGGCGCATATGACCAAAGGCTGGGCGAAAAGGTGGTTAAACCGTTGAACCGCCCCAACTCCTGATCCGGTCGTGGGCATATGCAAATGTAAAAAAATCGTGGGCTATCCAAACCCCATGCACCACAACTGTGCGCATATATAAAATGGTCGGGCTATGGTTCAAACCCCCGCACACAATGGTATAAATATATATTATATACAATACAATACATTCATGCGCCAAACGGTCGGGCTATAACATATGTGTTGGGTCATATGTGGATCAAACGACCGCGGGTCGGGGCTAAGCCCCAACCCGACCCCCCTTTCCATCCAAACATTAATCAACATTAAATATATATGTGTTGGCATAGTAATCAAGGAACAAAGGGCGGCACGTTGGTTAGCGGAGAGTTATGAAGTCTTTACATAAAGGGGAGGTCTGGGGGTCAAAACCCACAGGCGTCAACAAATTTTTATATAATCAAATAGCCAGTCAACGAGCGACACGTGGCGCCAAGGGATTGGGCCACGTGTCCTCACACCATTGACTACCAATGACACGTGTCATCCACCAATTCGACAATCCATCAACCAATACAAGTGTGCCATGTCATCCACCTGAAATGTCATTGTACGGACGGTACGGCCCTGCCACGTCACTGTACGGACTTTACAGACTGTACGGACAGGTACAATTAGCATCTAAAATTTTTGCCTGTTTGCGTTGGCGAACAGATCGCGATATCTTCTCCATACAGACTCCGTTTGAGAAAGTAAATATACCACTGGAATCAGGAAGACGAGACAGACGCAATGGAACTGTTTTTGTCACATTCAGAGCATTTTGAAAATTGAGCAAAATTTGATCCCCTGATCACACCTCCCCATTGGGAAGATTTTGGACCTCCAAAAGACTATCTCAGTCTATGTGAATATGAGGGTAAAGTTCCCTCACCCTTCCAACCTCAATCCACTTGGATTTGCTTGGATTTTTCCCTTTAAGACCAACTCGCAAATACTCCACATTTCCTCGCTTC
>ML800687.1:175950-201013 GCA_009831015.1 Picea engelmannii
AATTTTCATCACGATGCGACGTAGGAAAATTTTCATCATAATGCAATGTTTGGAAACACTTGACATAGTGTAGAATCATCTTTTACTTTTGCGACGTTGGGAAAATGGTCGTTAGAATGTGGCGTCAAGAATTTTTTGTCACATTGCGATGTTAAAAAATGTTCATCACATCGTGACATTGGGAAATGTTCGTTAGAGTGGGACGTTTGGAAATGTTAGTCACAATGAGATGTATGAAATCATGTTTTACTTTTTAGACAATGATTTATATTTTTCCTAAGGACATTGATAACAAAAGGGAAATGTTCGTCACATTGTGACGATGGGAAACATTCGTCACAATGCGACATTGGGAAATGGTCATCACATTATGATGTTGGGTGATTCAGACCCCCTACCTCAGCAAGGTTCTGTGACCTCCCGGTATCTGGATCGATCTTCTTCTCAGTTGAAATGGCTCTTCAGGCTCCTACTAGAACCCTTTGAACGAATCCACAGGTCCCTTTGTCCTCTGGCACAGATCTTGAGAAAATCTTCACGCACGCCCCCTTTTCAGCGCTCTTCTCTGTTATCTTTCTTTTGAAATGCTGAAACCCAAAAGGGTCTAACGACTCCTTAGCTCCTCCCTTAAGTCGCTTTCATACGACTGATCCTGTGACCTAGTGCTATTCCTCCAAATACTTTCGGGGTTTCGGGATTCTAGCTGCAAATGGTTCTAGGTCCTTCAAACTCCCGGACCCCGAAATGACAAAATACTACCCATGACCACAGTCCACTTTTTGGGATTTCGCAATTCCGGCTGCAAACGATCCTAGGTCCTTCGAACTCCCAGAACCCGAAATGCCGAAATCTCCCCCTTGAGAGATCAACGGTCCAGATTCCTCTTGAATCGATGACCATGATCCCACTAGATCGACGACCCACAACCTTTCGGGATTTTCCCCGAACCTTGACCACTCACCACGTGTCCTCCTTGATGAACGGTGTCGATCGTTTCACAATTTTGTGAGTCCGGACTTCTTGTCTCACGACTCCTTCTCCTCGAACTCATGGTGTCCAAACTCCCAGTAGCTTCCAGATCTCTGCCACCTGTCCTCCAAAACGAATGGTCCTGATGCTTTTGGGGCTTGACGAGTCCTCTTCCTTTTGCTGTTACGAGGTTTAAACCTCGTGCACCTTTTCTGGATCCGACGGCTCACGACAAATCGACACTTCTCCCTCTAAGTATCTGTCATCCATTCTACCCTTCTGTGCGGATTCCCAGGGATTGAACCCCTCACACCTCCTTCCGGATCCGACGACTATCGGTCCTTGGTGCTAGATCTTATAGCCCAGATCCTTTTTCCTGTTCACCTCCCAAGGAATAAAACCCCGTGCATGTATCCTTGATCCAGCAGATCTCAAACCACTGCGCTCTAGATCCGATGGTCTAGATTCTTTCGAGATTTCGCGAATCGACAGTTTGCGATGCAGCGACTCCAAAATCCCTTGCCGCTCCAAACCCTGAACTCTGAAATAACGAAATTCGAGCACGATATCAATGACTCCTGATGCTTCTCATCCAATGGTCGCTACTCCTCCTAAGCTTCTGAATGTCAAGAAGGCCTCGCTTCTAACCTCCGCACAACTCCACCTTATCCAACGACTTGTGGGGTTTCGACGTTTCTCCTCGAGGACTCTCCACCGTCCGTTAAGATCTTTGAGATCTCCCTTCCTGGATCTATGCAGTGTTAAAGCCTGCACTCCTACCTCAAATCAGACGGTCCGCGGGATTTTCCACCATGATCCAACGCTCGACGATGTTCTTCCTCTTGAGCTTTCTTGTCTTTTTGACTTAAAAGATTTTCTAAGTCCCGAAGGTCTCGACCTTCGACTCTTCCTCTTGCAAGCCCAGTTCCTTTGGGTCTCATCTATGTTCTAGGAATTCTATCCCTCCTGAACTTCATCCTCTTGGAGATTTACTCCTGCGCACACTTTGCGTTCGAGGATCTCGAATAACTCAGATTTGAGAAGTTTTCTTGAAAAGAAAACTCCTTACGCCCACCTGGCATTCTCCTGCTCGATGCACACCTTGCAGAGCTTACAGGGTATTTAGCAACCATGTGAGCATCTTCTCTTCGACCTTCTCTTTTCTCAGAACTCGAAATAGAGTTCCCTAATGCACTCTATGCACTCGCTCGATGCCCTCTTAGCAGATCTCTACAAAACCTTCAGTAGTTCTATCTTCCCTAAACTCGAGTCAGAGTTCCTTCCTATGCACTCCTTGCACCTCTGCTGATGAAGGTTCAACGCTATCCCTCTTGATATTTCCTGAGTTTGTCTCACCTCTGTCAACGCCCACCTTGTGGACTATGTGCACTCCTTACACTCGGAAACTCCAAGATGGGAAGAAATTGAAACTTATGCAATGCTTCACCAGTTATGCATTTAAAACATGGAATGCATAAAAACATGTAAACATCAAACACAGAGTATGCAGAAAAAACCGCTTTTCTATTAATCTGTATGTCTATACAAATGTTTATAAAGATTGGACTGTAACAAGTCTCATCTCTCTCTCTCGAGACCTCTCTGCGCTGGTCTCTCTTCCTAACTCTCTCCTATCACTCCCTAATTTCTCTATTAAAAAATGAGGGCTCCCATGATCTTATCCTCAATCACCGTCTCTGAGCTATCGCTATCACAGAGCGGCTCCTATAGCTACATTACATAAATGGATGCCCAGTCCTGAATACATCATGGGCTTGTTGCAGACAACCATTAAAGGAAACCTCAACCACTACCTATACAAAGGCGTGGTCTGGCATTAAAATCCTTACAACATTTATTGAAATTTTAAATTTCAAAATTGAGAGGGTTGTGCCTCTCCCTTTCTCCATTAAATGCGTGTTGGATGTGCTAGTTGGCTGACACGCTACTGACATGGAGCGATGCTCCTGCATCATACTCCTCATATGGAAAAATCATGATCTCCTGATCATGATATCCTCTTCTACAGTGTTGAAATCCACCTGGATCCCAAACTTTCCCTTGGAGTTGTCCATCTGCTCCTCTGCTCCTCTGCTTCGTTGTTGTTGTTGCTGCTGCCTTACTGCTCTTGCAGGCTCCCTTCTTCTTAGCTTCTCGTTACTGGCAGTCTCTCTGATGAACTCAACATCAACTTTCTAATCTCCTCAATTATCTCGTCCAACTACTGTAGTGGATAACTCCCTTTATGCAGTCTCCTCAGCTGCACTTCTTCCCTGCAAATGGGTTGGTCAACTAGATCTCCCATGCCATATTTTTCCTCTGTGGCCTCAACTTGCCACCCTGCTGCAAAATTCATTTCTGCAGTCCTATTCTCTTGACTGACCTGTTTTTCAATCACCTTCTCTGACAGACTTGCTTCTGCCATTTTCCCTTGTGCTGGTTGAATTCCAGCTTCCTCCAGCTGCTCCTCAGACTGGAATTCTCCTTCATCTTCTGTTGCATGTCTCGACACTTCAATTATCATCTGTTCAGCTCCCTGGCTGAAAATTTTGAGTGATTCCTCAGAATGCTCCTCTGCTAACATCTGCATGTCTGTCTCCTCATGGCAGCCATATAATGGCTCTGGATTGTTCAACCAATCCTCTAGCATCTCTAACTCCATCTCCCATGAAGCGAGCATCTTATTTGCATGCTCCTCTTCTATTGGGGAAAATATTAGTGTCTGCTCCTCCTCTCCCTCTATAACAATCACTGTTGGTTCTTCTTCTATTGTTGTTGCTTCTGCAATACATACTCTGGCCTCAGCTGGGATGCTTGGTAGGAATACTTCAATTCCCCCAATGATACAAATGTATTTTTGATCTTCCTTTGTCAGCACTCCTTGCTGATCTGAACTCTCCTCTGAGTTCATGAGACTTTCACATATCCTCATATTTTCCCCCTTGCCCACTTGGCATCCTGGGAATTTTTTGTTGCCCACTTGGCAGTCTATGAGATCCAGTGATCCCATCTCATTGCCCACTTAGCAATATGAACTTTCACCACTACCCCCTTGGAAGTATGCGAGACCTTCTGTTGATCTCTTCCCATTGCCCACCTGACAACTCGAAAGTTCACTTCTTCCCACCTGGCAGTTTACGAGATCTTCAGCTAATCTCATACCATTTCCCTCCTGGAAATATGAATTTCCACTTCTGTCCTCCTGACATTCTATGAGATCCTCCAATGATCTCATTTCATTTCCCACCTGGCAATTGGAAAATTCATCTCTGCCCTCCTGGCAGTTTATGAGACCTGGAACTAATCTCTCTTCCTCATCACTGAGGGTTTCTCCAACTTCTGGCTCACAGATGCAAACCAGCTCTATGTCACTGAGGCTTTCAGTATACCTCAGCCACTTTCTCAACTCTTGTTGTTGTTTCCTGGCCAACAACTTTTGAACAGGCCATTTGGCTTTCCTGTTCAGAGGCCATTCATAGCTCCAGTGTACTTTTTCCTCCTGCTGCATCTTCAATGTCAGTTGTTCCATTCTCACCCTTATCTTAACGAGTTATTTTTCAATATCTACTTTACTCATCTGCTGGTGGTCTCCTCTTCCACCATGCTCATGGACTTTAGTATCCATTTCCATCTTTCACTTGCCCTCCTGGAAAGCATATGGATCACTCTACATCTGAGAGAATCTCCATGTCCTCCTACAGCTCGCCTGGTTGTCTATCATTTGCTACACACCTTGCAACAATCACCACATATCTTTAACACCCTTCTTCTTTTACCTGTTGTATACAGATGAATCCCTGCTTCTGATTCCACTTGATGTTACCAAAATTTCACCCACCGTCTCTCCTTTGTGTGTGACAAAGTAACAGTCTCCTCTTTCTCTTTTTTCTGAAATCTACAGACAAAAATTTGCTCTGATACCACTTGATGGTGTGTATCAGAGTGTTCTCCTTTCTGTCTCTGTTTTGACTATGATCTGCAGACAAAATTTTTGCTCTGATGCCACCTGACTTTGACCCCCTACCTCAGCAGGGTTCTGCGACATTCCGGTCTCTGTATCGATCTTCTTATGAGATGAAATGGCTCTTCAGGCTCCTGCTGGAACCCTTTGAATGAATCCACAGGTCCCTTTGTCCTCTGACGCAGATCTTGAGAAAATCTGCATGCGCGCCCCCTTTTCAACGCTCTTCTCTGTTCTCTGTCTTTCAAAATTCTGAAACTTGAAAGGGGTCTAACGGATCCTTAGTTCCTCCCTTAAGTCGCTTTCATACGACCGATCCTGTGACCTGGTGCTATTCCTCCAAATACTTTCGGGGTTTTGCAATTCGCGATTTCATGATTCCGGCTGCAAACGATTCTAGGTCCTTCTAACTCCCAGACCCCAAAATGACGAAATACTACCCGTGACCACGGTCCACTTTTTGGGATTTCACAATTCGCGATTTCGCGAATCCGGCTACAAATGATCCTAGGTCCTTCGAAATCTTGGATCCCGAAATGACGAAATGTCCCCTTTGAGAGATCAATGGTCCAGATTCCCCTTGAACTGACGACCACGATCCCACTGGATCGAAGACCCACAACCTTTTGGGATTTTCCACGAACCTTGACCACTCACCACGTGTCCTCCTTGATGAACGGTGTCGATCGTTTCACAATTTCATGAGCCGAGACTTCTTGTCTCACGAATCCTTCTCCTCAATCTCCCGGTGTCCAAACTCTCGGTAGCTTCCAGATCTCTGCCACCTATCCTCCAAAACGAACGGTTCTGATGCTTTTGGGACTTGACGAGTCCTCTTCCTTCTGCTTTTACGAGGTTTAAACCTCGTGCACATTTTCTGGATCCAACGGCTCATGGGAAATCGACACTTCTCCCTCAAAGTCTCTGTCGTCCATTCTACCCTTATGTGCGGCTTCCCAGGGATTAAACCCCTCGTACCTCCTTCCAGATCTGACGACTATCGGTCCTTGGTGCTAGATCTGACGGCCCAAATCGTTTTTCCTGTGCACCTCCCAGGGACTAAAACCCCATGCATGTATCCTTGATCCAATGGCTCTCATGCCACTGCGCTCTAGATCCGACGGTCTAGATTCTTTTGGGATTTTGTGAACTGGGAGTTCGCGATGGAGTGACTCCAAAATCCCTTGCCACTCTAAACCCCGAACTCCGAAATAGAAAAAATCGAGCACGAGATAAATGGCTCCTGATGCTTCTCATCCAACATTCATTACTCCTCTTGAGCTTCTGAAAGTCAAGAATCCCTCACCACTAACCTCCTCACAGCTCCACCCTATCCAACTACTTGCGGGGTTTCGACGTTTCTCCTTGAGGACTCTCCACCGTCCATTCAGATCTTCGAGATCTCCCTTCCTGGATCTATGCAGTGTTAAAGCTTGAACTCCTACCTCAAATCGGACGTTCCGCGGGATTTTCCACCGTGATCCAATGCTCGATGACGTTCTTCCTCCTTAGCTTTCTTGGCTTTTTGACTTAGAATATTTTCTAAGTCCTGAAGGTCTCGACCTTCGAATCTTCCTCTTGTGAGCCCGGTTCCTTTGGGTCTCGTCTATGTTCTAGGAATTTTGTCCCTCCTGAGCTTCGTCCTCTTGGAGATTTATTCCTGCGCACACTTTGCATTCGAGGATCTTGAATAATTCAGATTTGAGAAGTTTTCTTGAAAAGAAAACTCCTTACGCCCACCTGGAATTCTCCTGCTCGATGCACACCTTGCAGAGCTTACATGGTATTCAACAACCCTGTGAGCATCTTCTCTTCGACAATTCTCTTTTCTCAGAACTCGAAATAGAGTTCCCTAGTGCACTCTTTTCACTCACTCGATGCCCTCTTGGCAGAGCTCTATAGAACCTTCAGTAGTTCTATCTTCCCTGAACTCGACACAAAGTTCCTTCCTGTGCACTCCTTGCACCTCTACTGATGAAGATTCAATGCTATCCCTCTTGAGCTTTCCTGAGGTTGTCTCACCTCTGTCAACACACACCTTGCGAACTATATGCACTCCTTGCACTCAGAAACTCCAAGACAGGAAGAAATTGAAACTTATGCAGTTCTTCACCAATTATGCATTTAAAACATGGAATGCATAAAAACATGTAAACATCAAACACACAGTATGCAGAAAAAACTGCTTTTCTATTAATCTTTATGTCTATACAAATGTTTACAAAGACTGGACTGTAACAAGTCTTAGCTCTCTCTCTCGAGACCTCGCTGATCTGGTCTCTCTTATTAACTCTCTCCTATCACTCCCTAATTTCTCTATTAAAAAATGAGGGCTCCCATGAGCTTATCCTCAACCACTGTCTCTGAGCTATCGCTATCACAGAGCGGCTCCTACAACTACATTACATAAATGGATGCCCAGTCCTGACTACGTCCTGGGCTTGCTGCAGACAACCATTAAAGGAAACCTCAACCACTACCTGTACAAAGGCATGGTCTGGCATTAAAACATTTATTGAAATTTTGAATTTCAAAATTGAGAGGACTGTGCCTCTCCCTTTCTCCATTAAATGTGTGTTGGATGTGCTGGCTGGCTGGCACGCTGCTGACATGGAGCGATGCTCCTGCATCATTGAGAAATGTTCATCATAATGCGACGTAGGGAAATGTTCATCATAATGCAATGTTAGTCACAATGCAATGGAAATGTTCATCATAATGCAATGGAAATGTTAGTCACAATGAGATGTATGGAATCATGTTTTACTTTTTAGACAATGATTTATATTTTTCCTAAGGACATTGATAACAAAAGGGAAATGTTCTTCACATTGTGACGATGGGAAACGTTCATCACAATGCGACATTGGGAAATGATCGTCACATTGCGATGTTGGGAAATGTTCGTCACAATGCGATGTAGGGAAATGCTCATCATAATGCAATGTTTGGAAACACTTGACACAATGTAGAATCATCTTTTACTTTTGTGATGTTTGGAAAATGGTCGTTAGAATGTGGTGTCAAATTTTTTTGTCACAGTGCGACATTCGAAAATGTTCATCACTTCACAACATTGGGAAATGTTCATCAGAGTGTGACGTTTGGAAATGTTAGTCACAATGAGATATATGTAATCATGTTTTACTTTTTAGACAATGATTTATATTTTTCCTAAGGACATTGATAACAAAAGGGAAATTTTCGTCACATTGTGATGATGGGAAATGTTCGTCACAATGTGACATTAGGAAATGGTCGTCACATTGTGACGTTGGGAAATCTTCGTCACAATGTGACATAGGGAAATGTTCATCATAATGCAGTGTTAGTCACAATGCAATGGAAATGTTCATCAGAATGCAATGGAAATGTTAGTCACAATGAGATGTATGGAATCATGTTTTACTTTTTAGACAATGATTTATATTTTTCCTAAGGACATTGATAACAAAAGGGAAATGTTCGCCACATTGTGATGATGGGAAACATTTGTGACAAAGAGAGGTAGAGAGAGAAATCGAGAACAAGTAGCAGCTAAGGAGTGTAAGAAGTTCGAGTACATGCTTTTAGACTATAAAGCCAGTAGAAGAAGACATTGGAGCCGAAGATAATCTCTATCATTGTATTTTGTATTCACACACTACGTCAAAGTTCATTAATATCAAGAATTTTGTGTATTACAAGTTTTTGTCTTATTTATGAGTTTATATGCTAAGCACAACACTCTGTTATTCTGTATTCATAAATCATGTCATTAAGTGTGTGTATTCACAACGCCCTCTCCAATGTGCAATAGTTTCCAGAACTATGTGTGTAGCCTGTCTTGTGTGGACTGTTTGAAAAGAGTAGATCCTTCAATTATAAAGATGGTTGATATAATCTCATAGACTATATCAATTACTTTTATAATAAATAGGTAAGCTTAGGGTTATGAGGAAATGCAATTTACATTAACACAACCACATTATAAAAGTGGTAAATATAAGCAAATAAGATATATCAATTACTTTGATAATAAATGGATAATATTAGGGTTATTATTTCAAATTAGGTTTAAGCTAATAAAAGTGGTTGATATAAGAAAATAGGCTACATCAATTAATTTTATAATAAATAGATAAGATTAGGGTTAAGGTTATTGGGGTTTCATATTACAATTTCATATATGCCACATTTTATAATTAATTTACCAACCCCAATTTGATTTAAATAATCCGTTGATTCCATAGAACTCTGAAAAACCAATTTCATAGAACTATGTAAAATTGATTTCATAGAAGAGAACCATCACTTTGTTTATAATTGTTTATAAGGAAACGATGAAGAGAAAAATGTCGAGGTTTTGAATCTTGAATTTAATGGAGAATAAAACTGTAGTTATTCAAATTATTTTACATTTCTCTGTTAATATGAAAGTATGTGCATATGAAAGAAGTGTTGGAGTTTCAATGCACAACAACAACCATAAATTTTTCAGTAAAGAAAATCAATAGAGAGATTCCATATATTCATTTAATTACTGGTATGATTGGCAGACCGGACAGGTATTCTAAAGTCCCATCCATGAGGAAATGCAGTTTACATAGTATACAACTTATTTAGCATTTCTCTTTCAATATGAAAGTATGCACATATAAAGAAGCGTTGCAGTTTCAATGCACAACAACGACAATAAGTTTTGCTGAAAAGAAAAATAATAGACATATGGCATATATTTATTAAATTACTTATATGCTCAGCAGACGAGACAAGTATTATGGCACCTCATCCATAAGGAAATGAAATTGGGATGGTATACATGGCCACAATTCATTTGACTTGCGTCCTCTCCAAATTTAAAATCATCATAACAAATTGGGCAAGATGAAGTGACATTGTTATTATCGCTGATATGTTTTCTTGAAATGGAATTGGTTATAGTTGTGGTTATGCGAGACGGAAGTGCCACGACCATTATTTCCCATGGCAATGATGGCCGTGTTTCCACTCCCTGCCTTATTTTGAACCCACAGAGTAAACAAAAATTAACTTCATCGGCCAGACAAAAGACTATGCATCTATTATGATACATGTGATCACATTCAAGTTAACAAGCCTATTGCCCCAATTGAAAATTCTCCAGGCAACCATGGCAAGAGGAACTGAGATTATCATTATGGATATGCTTGTCTGAAATGGTTTTGCGAGGTGTAGGAAGAGACAATAGCACGGTGACTTCGTGTAACTGCTTGAGTGTTGTGGAGAGGTAAGGAAAACATTTTCTTTGTTCGTGGAGTTCTAACATCTTCTGATCTACCTTGTGGATTGGCTCAAAACTTCCTCATCATTCTATATGTTCTATTATCCTCTGATCTATGTTCTCATGGATTTGCGCTCTTCTCTCTTCAGGATTAGGTCCTCCCCTATCCTTCCCTCTTAAGCTCACACGCAACAATGCACAAAATAGGATGAACTCGTTTCCCTCCTGCTAGAAGAGAATACACTAATTCAACAGAACTACACTAATTCAACATAAGAGGTGGGTTGTCTTCCTTCTTGAATTGTGCGTGAGAAAATTTTTCCCTTATGTTCATTTTCCTGTGCACCATCGCATGTGCATTCGTATCCATAGAAACCAAAACATCAGAAACCAAAACGTGCCCTACCTCAGGAATATGAAGTGACCTGCCTCAGGTATACGAGGCACCTGTCTTCCATAAATTTAAACTTGGCGCCTGTAATCAACCGCCTATCTCATATAAATAAAAGAAATAATTTTACAAAACGTGGTGGCAATCATATATTGTTACAGTATTTTTTTAATCATGTTTAGTAAAAGTGAAAAAGTAAACATGATAAACGTATTATTTTATAAATTCAAGGGAGTTAGTTCTTGCGATCTTATTCATTGATTAGGATGTAAGACAAAGAATATACCAACATCTTCACTTTCTGACAATCTGATTAAATTTTGTAATTAAAAGGATGATTAATCCATCAATTCCAATAGGGGGGACGCATATCAACGTAAATATATAATAGAAGTAATATACAATAATAATAATAATAGAAACACAATAAATAATATATCATTAATATAATGGAAATACAATAAAGAATATGTTATTATGCCGAAGGCATATTTATAGATAGGTTTTGTAGAAATCCTGTAGTGTCCCCAAGACCGAGCCCTTTGTAAATATGATGTATAAAATGAATTGTAAATATGTGCTATAGGCTGGTGAGCCAAGTTTTGTATAAGCCGGTAGGCTTATGTGATTGTTAGGCCAGAGAGCCTAAGGGTTGGAGGCCAAGGGCCTGATTTTGTACCTGTATGTATGGATCACATTAATAAAATATAAACACCACCATGTGCAGAACAACACAATGAATGAGTGATGGGGGACTAAGCATCCATAGAGAGGGAAAGGAATTAGGGGTTGGAAGGTGGGAAAAGGGGCTAAGTGTTTAGCCTAGGGGGATTAAGCCTTGGGAATAATATTTTATTATTATTCCAAAGAACATGTGCATTTTATGTTTTTTATCCTAAGTTCTTGGTGAGGGGAAAACGTGCAAAGCGGATGCATGTTGATGAACGCATGCAGTTCCAAGGGTGACAAGTGTCAACCCTAGTGCATGTAAATAAAACGGCCATGATGAGCCGCAAGAGGGGGTTATCTTCCATTCTACTCAATCTTCTAAACAATACATCCCATCTGACCTCTGCAAAAGACTGGGTGCAATTCTGAAACCGGGAAAAATAGTCTGTGTTGATTTCGGGGATAGCCTGTGTGTTGATTCTGAAAAGATGAAACATCCTCTGTCTGAGCATCGAGCCTATGCGTGGAGCCTTGTCTGAAGCCATATCCGTGAGTCCATCCGCCATTGTTGAACCGGTTGGAAAGCCCGTGTCCGTTTTCCCCATTGGTTGTGTGGCCACGCAGTACTGGACTACGTGGGGGCTTGTTGGCCAGTTGTACAACACTCTCTCCAGGTGAGAGAGGTGATTGAGGTTGGAAGAACATGTTGTTGTCCTGTGAGAAATTCTCTCCAGGTGAGAGAGTGTGCAGAGGAAGGAGAGAACTCCTGGAAGGAACCCTGTAGCTGCCACAGAGCTCGGAGACTTCTGGTCTGGTCTGTTGCTGTAACCCAAGGCAAGGGAGGTTAGCAGCCGAAGGACTGTCTAGGTGACAGAGAAGGTGTATACTCCTGGGGTGGAACATGCATGTGGGGAAGGAGAGTCTGGGGGCAGTGAGCATGAGTGGTTCCTGGGAGAGAATTCCTTCCTTGTGATTGTGTGTATTCCCTGTAACCTAAGCCTAGCCTAGGATTCCCTACCTTGGGGGTGGAGCTTAGTCCCAGCTTGGGGGTGACCCACTACTGAGCTGATGAGCAGTGTGGTCGAAGATTGGGAGGTTCATGGAAGGCCTGCACTTGGTTGGTGGAACTACCACTGTTCAAAGATAAGTACCAGATGATGCTTTAATTATGTTTTTGTATCTCTGTGTATTATAATCATCATGTATTCTGCTGTGCATATCAATTTAATGTTAATGTTATTGATTGTTTATTATAATAGTAAATAATATGTTTACTCTGAGCTTAAATGTATTTCTTTGATTAAATGCATGTGGATTATATAATGCCTGTATGAGTTATGTACAAAGTGGTGTTATAGTTTTCTTTTCAGAGCGATTAAGCCTTGGTAACCAAAAAGTGGTGCTACAACTTGGTATCAGAGCCAAGGTTTCGACACTGAGCCTAGATGGGCCAATTGAGTGGTCATTGGACCGAGGGTGTGAGGATAAATTGTGTCTGGAGGACCAATTTCGGACCCTAGTAATCTCAGGAGGTATAGCGGTGTGTGAAACCGTAGCCGGTGTGGTCTATGGCCACAGGGAGAGAGGACTCCACACCAACAGTGCTGGAGCCTTAGGATCTATTCGAGAGGGAAGGTGAACCCTCGTGACCGTCGGATCTAGAAAATGTGCACAGGGATTAAAATCCCTTTTGAAATGCACAGGAGTGTGGGAATCATGATACGCGAAATCCCAAAAACCTGAAAAATCGTGGAGATCTACGTGGTAGATCTGGGAGGAAGGCTCGACCATTAGATCTGGTGGAGTTGCGCTCGATTTAGTCGCGAAACCTTTCGGATTTTGCAAAGTTAGGAGATTGGAAGTGAGGGAGGTGAACACCTCCAAAAACCTGAAATGATCTACACCGTAGACTGTAGGAAGGGAGTTGACCGTTCGATTTAGCGAAGGAGTAAACCGTATTTTTTGGGGGGATTTCGGCAGATGGAAGTTCGAGATGTGGGGTGCACGAACTACTGATGCCCGAAAACCCTGAAACACCGAAAATATCTGCACCGTATATCTGAGAGGGGACCTAACCGTTGGATTTTGCTTGGAATAGATGTGGGCACATGAATGTGTACCACGTGCCAGTGAGTCAAGAATACATATGAGAGTGGTGGGACCTAAAGACATCACCGAAGGTGACGTGGACCCTCCTGAATATACCACGTGCCACTGTGGTGAAGGGCGACAACTGTGTTGTGGGCCCAGAGAATAAAGTAATTCACGATTTTGGAATTCGCAAAGGAGGAGCATGAAGGCTCAACACTCCAACTCATGAAGTTGCGAGTTGGTGAAGAAGTGCTAGCACTTAGCCCTAGCCTATGGTCATGTGTAGCAGGTGCTAGCGAGGAGGGATCCATACCCGTATCACATCTCGGGTATCAATGTTTGGAGGAAATGAGTCGAGGGTATTCGACTCAAGAACTCACGAGATCGTGAGTTGCGAAAGGGTGACTTTGGTTATGGAGATTTAACTGTTGGATCTTCATGGACCGAGATTCCAAAGTTCTGAAGTCCCAGAATTTGCAGAGCCAGACAGAGCTCATAAAACTTTGTGAAGTCAAAACGTTTTTCTTGTTCACGTTGGCTTATGAATGTTGTAATTTTTCTTGAAGGTTTAAGGGCCTGAAAAACTTCGGTTGACTGCACGTTGTGTGTGCAGAGTTCAACGAGTGCCAGGACAGTCGAAAACTGACCCCAAGTATGGAATTGGAAGAGGTGTAGATTTCCTCCGAAACAGAAGACGAAAGAGAAGGAAAGGATGTCAACTTGGGAGTCGAAGGAACAAACTCTAATGGGCATGGAAAATAGATATATAAAGAGGGATGCATGATGAAACTCATTGAAAAATTGCAAAAAGATTCCCAGGCTCGCCGAGCTGATAGCCGAAAGCTCATGAAAATCAGGGATCGACAGGGTGAATTCAACTTAAAAATGTTGAAGAGCCTGGAAAGAATAGAAAATAAATTGAAAAAAGAGAGTGACATAAGCAGATCAAGAAGTGTCAGAACCCCTTAGAGGATAATAAGTCTGAGGAGTGGTAGCAAACATTACCGTCTCTCCCCAAATCATTTTGGTAGTGAGACACACAGTAGTTCAAGCCCATCCCCTACCAGAAAACACCAAAAATTTGGAAAGGATGAATTGAAAGGGGAGATGAACATGATGAAGCCTCCAACGTTTGATGGAGAACATAAGAAGGAGGAATATGCCAAGACATGGTTTCTTGGCATGAGGAACTATTTCCAACTACAGAACTATTCCGCTCATGCAGAAGGAAGAATTGCGATGTACCAGCTAAAAGGAAAAGCATCCATGTGGTGGGAATAGTTTGTGCAAGTGCAACACATCAGAGAGAAAGATATCACTTGGAAGGAGTTTAAGAGGTATTTCGAAAAGATACTATGACAGAAAGATGAAGGATTTCTTCGAACTCAAGTTGGGCAGCATGACCATTGATGAGTATGAACGAAGGTTTCTGGAACTACTGAAGTATGTTTCGTTCATCAAAGATGAGGCTGTCAAAATTCAGAGGTATCTGAGTGGACTGCCACCTTCCATTGGTGAAAAGATTCAATATGATGATCCTAAGACTATGGAAGAAACAATAATAAGGGAAAAATGATTTTATGAACAACAAAGAGAAAGGCCTATCCTTCAGAAGGCTTGGGATGACCAGCTGAGGTTTAAGAAGGAACAGAAGCAGAAGGGAAACAAGCCTCCCTTTTTTAGAAATAGTCCTTGGGGATAGTCATCTTTTAGAGAGCCCAGGAAAGTTGAAGGGAGTGAGCAGATGCCAAGACCGCCACCTATGGAGTGTTGGGGCTATAAAGGGAATCATAGGTACAGAGACTACCCCCACAGAAAAGATAAAGCGAGAACTTTCCATATTGTTTAGTAAGATGAAACAGTGGAGGATATGGGCAGAAAAATGCCGAGGATCTACGCAGCCCTGGACAACAAGCAAGCAGAATTTCAATCGCACATGATTGAAGTGGAAGGTATGATTAACAACCGACCACTCATTATTTTAATTGATTCAGGGCTAGCCATAGTTATGTAGATCCTAGGGTGGTGGAAATTTTGCGTTTATTAAGAAGAAAACATGAGAAGTCTTGGTTAGTGCAGTTGGCCATAGGGACCAAGAGGACGGTCACTGAATTGGTTAAGTCCTGTTCAGTGGACATGAAAGGATTGAGCACTAATGCTGAATTGAATATTCTGCCTTTAGGCTCTTACGATTGCTTAATTGGGATGGACTGGTTGGACTAGCACCATGCCCTTATGGACTGCTGGAACAAGAGGTTTACATGTCTGGAAGAAGAGGGAAATCGGAAAACAGTCCAAGGAATTCCCAGAGTTGTGGCTGTCATAGAAATCTCAACCATGCAGCTAAAGAAGTGCTACAAGAAGGGCTGTCAATTATTTTCATCTCGGGTGGAAGAAGCATCATGAGATGTAGTCTCGAATATGGAAGACCATGATGTACTCAAAGAGTTCAAGGATGTATTTCATGAGGTACCTAGACTACCTCCGAAGAGGGACATCAATTTTTCTATAAATTTGATGCCTGGAGCAGCTCCAGTTTCGAAGGCTCCTTATAGAATGAGTACGCCAGAGATGAAAGAGTTGAAATTGCAGCTCGAAGAGCTACTAAAGAAGGGATACATTCACCCCAGCATGTCACCGTGGGGTGCCCCGTTCCTATTCATGAAGAAGAAAGATGGGACGTTGAGGATGTGCATTGATTTTCGGCAGTTGAATAAGGTAACTATCAAGAACAAGTATCCTCTGCCAAGGATCGATGATCTTTTTGATCAATTGAAGGATGCAAAAATATTTTCAAAAATATATCTCCGATCAAGATATCACCAAATGAGAATAAATGATGAGGACATCAACAAGAACACATTTAGAACAAGGTACGATCATTATGAGTTCACGGTGGTGCCGTTTGGATTGTCAAACGCACCTATTGTTTTCATGTGCTTAATGAATGGTGTGTTCAGGGGCTATTTGGACAAGTTTGTCATAGTCTTCTTGGACAACATCTTGGTGTATTCCAAGTCAGAGGAAGAGCATGAGAAACACCTGAGAATGGTGTTGCAGGTGTTGAGAGAACACCAGCTGTATGCCAAGTTGAACAAGTGCTCATTTTATTAAAGGCAGATTCATTACTTGGGACACATTATATCTGAAGAAGGGATCGCTGTGGATCCTGAAAATGTCGAGGCCATCCAAGAATGGTCAACGCCCAGGAATGTGGCAGAAGTTAGATATTTTATGGGTTTGGCAGGCTACTACAAAAGGTTTATAGCTGGATTCTCAAAGATAGCTCATTCTATCAATTCCTTGCAAAGGAAGGAGAAGAAGTTCCAGTGGACTGAAGAATGTGAGAGCAGCTTCCAGCGATTGAAGCAACTGGTAACCAACGCTCCAATCCTGAAGATTACAGATCGAAATAAGGATTACGTGGTGTGCATAGATGCGTGTAAGGAGGGACTGGGAGGAGTTCTCAGCCAAGAGGGATTTGTAGTTTGTTATGAGTCTCGAAAGTTGAAGGAGCATGAGAGGAATTATGCCACTCATGATTTAGAGTTGGAAACAATCGTCCACGCCTTGAGGAAATGGAGACATTACCTCATGGGCAAGAGATTTGAGTTGAGAATAGACCACAACGGTCTGAAGTATTTATTTGATCAGCCGACTTTAAATTCCAGGCAGATCAGATGGCTGGAGTTTCTGTGTGAATATGACTTTGACATCAAGCATATCAAAGGGAAAGAAAATAAGGTGGTTGATGCACTCAACATAAAATTGCATGAATTACATGCTACAACCATTAGAATGTACAGGACTGAGATGAAAGATAGAATTTTGGAAGCTACAAATGCTGATTTGCAGTACAGTGGTCTAGTAGCAAAGCTACAACAACGTGAGAGACCACAGACCAAGGAAAGTTACACCTTGGGAACTGATGGTTTAATTCTATATAAAAATAGAGTGTATGTACCCAATGTCCGAGAATTGAAGATAACAATTCTAAAAGAAATACATAACGTGGCTTATGTTGGACATCCTGGATATCAGAAGACTGTGGCAGAAGTCAAAAGCCATTATTTTTGGCCGAGTTTGAAGAAATAAATCATTGAATACATCGCTAGATGTATGGAGTGCCAAAAAGTTAAGGATGAGCATAGTAACCCAGTAGGGTTGCTGCAGCCTTTACCCATTCCTGAGTGGAAATGGGAAGTGGTAACAATGGATTTTATCACAGGATTGCCCAGAACAAGCAAGCAACATGATTCAATCTTGGTGGTGGTGGACAAGCTTACAAAATCTGCCCATTTCATTCCACTGAAAACCACTCACAGGGCAACAAATGTTGCGGATATATTCTTAAAAGAAGTGGCATGCTTGCATGGAATTCCTAAGACAATTGTGTCTGATAGGGACCCGAAATTCACCTCGAATTTTTGGAAGGGACTGTTTAAGGGATTCAGAACGAATCTGAATTTTAGTACAACGTATCATCCTGAGTCTGATGGACATACAGAGAGAGTGAACATAGTAATAGAAGACATACTGAGAATGTATGTGATGGATGAACCATCAAGGTGGGAAGACTACCTGCATTTGGTAGAATTTGCCTACAATAATGGGTATCATGCATCGTTGAAGATGAGCCCATTCGAAGCACTTTATGGAAGAAAGTGCAACACTCCAGTGAGTTGGGATAATCTAGCTGATAGAGCAGTAGTTGGGCATGAGCTACTCAAAGAGATGGAAGACCAAATGATAAGAATTAAACAAAATCTAAAAGCTGCCCAGGATAGGAAGAAAAGTTACGCTGATAGTAACAGAACCCACAAAGAATTCAAAGTGGGTGACCCTGTTTTCCTGGAAGTGAAAACTAACAGGAGTTCCCTGAAGCTGGGAAGTTGCGCCAAGTTGGCAGCAAGATTTTGTGGGCCATTTGAGATCCTGGAAGGGATTGGGCCAGTTGCATACATGCTTGCATTACCTGCATCTATGACTGTACATAAGGTGTTTCATGTTTCACTGCTTAAGAGATATATACCTGATGCTAATCAAGTTATCAATTGGAATGTGATTCAGGTGGAACCAGAAGGTGTCTTGCAAGTGCATCCTGTGCGCATATTGGACAAGAAAATAAAACAGCTCCAGAATCAAGCCATAGAGCTTGTAAAGGTCCAGTGGACCTGGTACGGTCCTGAGGACGTGACATGGGAACATGAAGAGGTTATGCAAGCAAAGTACCCACATATTTTTGAAAATTTTGAAAAAGCTTGCAGAGACAGTGTAAGGTTGCATTGAGGACAATGCAAAAATAAGGGGAGGGGGATTGCAGTGTCCTCAAGACCAAGCCCTTTGTAAATATGATGTATGAAATGGATTGTAAATATGTGCTATAGGTTGGTGAGCCAAGTTTTGTATAAGCCGGTAGGCTTATGTGATTGTTAGGCTAGAGAGACTAAGGGTTGGAGGCCAAGGGCCTGATTTTGTACCTGTATGTATGCAACACATTGATAAAATATAAACACTGCCATGTGCAGACTGACACGATGAATGAGTGATGGGGGACTAAGAATCCATAGAGAGGGAAAGGAATTAGGGGCTGGAAGGTGGGAAAAGGGGCTAAGTGTTTATCCCAGGGGACTTAAGCCTTGGGAATAATTTTTTATTATTATTCCAAAGAACATGTGCATTTTATGTTTTTTGTCCAAAGTTCCTGGCAAGGGGAAAACGTGCAAAGAAGATGCATGCTGATGAATGCATGCAGTTCCAAGGGTGACAAGTGTCAACCCTGGTGCATGTGAATAAAATGGCCAAGATGAGCCGTGAGAGGGGGTTCTCTTCCATTCTACCCGATCTTCTGAACCGTACATCCCATC
Source organism: Picea engelmannii (assembly GCA_009831015.1). Taxonomy (NCBI): domain Eukaryota; kingdom Viridiplantae; phylum Streptophyta; class Pinopsida; order Pinales; family Pinaceae; genus Picea; species Picea engelmannii. The sequence goes on from ML800687.1 coordinate 195,141, forward strand.
CGACCTCTACAAAAGACTGGGTGCAATTCTGAAATCGAGAAAAATAGTCTGTGTTGATTTCGGGGATAGCCTGTGTGTTGATTCTGAAAAGCCAAAACATCCTCTATTTGAGCATCGAGCCTATGCATGGAGCCTTGTCCGAATCCATATCTGTGAGACCATCCGCCATTGTTGAATAGGTTGGAAAGCCTGTGTCCATTTTCCCCGTTGGTTGTGTGGACACACAGTGTTGTACTGCGTGGGGGCTTGTTGGACAGTTGTACAACACTCTCTCCAAGTGAGAGAGGTGATTGAGGTTGGAAGAATAGGTTGTTGGCCTGTGAGCGATTCTCTCCAGGTGAGAGAGTGCGTAGAGGAAGGAGAGAACTCCTGGAAGGAACCCTGTTGCTGCCACAGAGCTCAGAGACTTCTAGTCTGATCTGTTGCTGTAACCCAAGGAAAGGGAGGTTAGCAGTCGAAGGACTATCTAAGTGACAGAGAAGGTGTATACTCCTGGGGTGGAACATTCATGTGGGGAAGGAGAATTTGGGGGTAGTGAGCATGAGTGGTTCCTGGGAGAGAATTCCTTCCTTGTGATTGTGTGTATTCCCTGTAACCTCAGCCTAGCCTAAGATTCCTTGCCTTGGGGGTGGAGCTTAGTCCCAGCTCGGGGGTGACCCACTGCTGAGCTGATGAGCAGTGTGGTCTAAGGTTGGGAGGTTCGTGGAAGGCCTGCACTTGGTTGGTGGAACTACCACTATTCAAAGATAAGTACCGGATGATGCTTTAATTATGTTTCTGTATCTCTGTGTATTATAATAATCATGTATTCTGCTGTGCATATCAATTTATTGTTAATGTTATTGATTTTTTATTATAGCAGTAAATAATATGTTTACTCTGAGCTTAAATGTATTTCTTTGCTTAAACGCATGTGGATTATATAATGCCTGTATGAGTTATGTACAAAGTGGTGTTATAGTTTTCTTTTAAGAACGATTAAGCCTTGGTAACCGAAAAGTGGTGCTACAAAACCTGTCAATTGGTTGGCTGACAGGTTTTCTAAAACCATCTTTTCAAAACCACCTTATACCCAAACATGTCAACAAGCAAAACTTGTCAACAAAAACCTGTCAATGAATACATTTACATCCTTTGCTCTTAACATGTCCCCCTCCTTTATTTTTTGTTGGATTAATTTACCGATACCACTCCTCCATCAACCAGATACCACTCCTCCATCAAATAGATACCACTCCGTTGACCAGCAGATTAACATCTCAATACCTCTCCTCTACTCTATCGACCAGATACCACTCCATTGTCCAACAAATTAATGTCTCGTTATCACTCCTCTATCCATCAAATACCACTCTGTTGTTGAGCAGTTCCTTGTGCCGTTCAAAATATATATCCCATATATCTAATGGGATAGGATTTTCCCCACTGCCTGGGATTTTCCCACCCCCTTCCATACCCATTAACCTATTATTCATCCTTACCCTCCCCCTTGGATTTCTCTTCAATGGGAGCTGCTTCAGGTGGCTTTTCTTTTTGAACAATACTCTCCACAAATGATGTACTTTTTCTTCTAGTATTTTGACTGATAATTCTTCTTTGGCCAACGATTCTTCAGTGTTTTATCTTTATTTAATTTCAACACCTGCACTTTCGGTAGAAGCTTCAACTACATACACGTTTTTATCGGGATCAACTTCATCGCCCACTTGGGAAACTTCCTCCAAGGATTCCAATAGGGTAGATTTTTCTTCAGGCTCCACGGTAGGGGGCATTACACTTAATTCCTTTGTAGAATCCTCACCTGGGGAAGGGATTTCATCCACTATTTTCTCTATGGTAGGAACATTTTCAGTAGGATTGGGGATAGTATCATCTTCGTCGAAGGCCTTTTCAGTTGTGGCTTCGATAAATTCCTCTACAATATTCACATGTTCTTCATTTGCAATCGTTCCAATGGGTGCATAGAGTGACGAAGGTAACCTATGGGTTCTTGTGGCCACCAAAGAGGTTGATTTCGACCACCATGGCCATGAATAGGACAATCGAGTGTGCAAGTTCCACTACCACCAGAAAGGACAGGGTGGTGGAAGGATTTGAACAAATAAATAGTTTTGATGGTGTAATTTTTTGGCCAAGGTGAGAATTTTAGCAGATTATTTGGGCAGATCATTATCATCATAGTTGTTGTTATAACAAATATAACTTCATATCGAGTTGTGAGGAAGAGTCAATGAAAATATTGATTGTTGCGATGGAGAGGGAAGTTGGGATTCCTTTCTTTCTGTGAATGAAAGGGTAATGCTGGTAATCATGAGTTCTTGATTATTTGTATGTTGAAGAGATCAAGGGTGTTGTATTTCTGCAAAGAAACTGTAAGTGGGCATCTTGGGCTTATATTGACAAATTGGTTCATATGGTTCCTATTGTGGGTTGTTGGGATTTGATCATTGAGAATATAATTGAAAGTGGGTCTCGTGATTTGATTAGTTATAGGGGAAAAAACCTTGAAATGGGTAATTTGTTGTGATTTCAATAATGGAATAAATTCAGGTTTTCAAGTAGCCATCGACAGAGTGATTTGTTGTCTTCTTTTTAATTGTATCAGGTGATTTTGGGGAGTGTGATCTGGGGAGTTTTTGAGGGAGCATAAGGCTTTGGATTTCTTTTTATATTATCCTATTTGTTAAATAAATGGGTTTCAATGAAGATTCTAGAATACGAGGTGCAGTGGGAGCCGCTGCTTCACTCCTTGTTGGAGGGAACATGGGGAATTTCTCGTTTGTGGGACAAGATTCTATATACTCCTTGACCTTGGAGGAATTTCAGAACAGTCTTGGGGAACCTAGGAATAATTTTTGATCTATGAATATGAAGAAACTTATCAAGAACATATGGACTACGATAGAGGGGTCTACTACAGGAAAGCTAGCAAGCCATGCCAGTTTACAGAGGCATGGTTCATTAATCCTTTCTAGGAAACTTAGTAGGAATATTGTGGATGAATTATGGAGAGATTTATACAGAGAGAGAACTTATGAGAATGGGCAGGTAAATGCCCAGTGCTAGGCCACATCTGAGAAAATAACCTTAAGTATTTCTTAGTGAAAGTTGGAGTGGTGAGAGAGGAGAGAAAATAGCCATACGAGAGATTGGGGGATGGCCAATTTGGTGGTAATAAGTCAATGAAGAGTATGAAAACCAAAGGTAAAACCTATGGAGGGATATTTTTTGGCGTAGACAAAGATGAGCACAGATAAGCACTCGACCAATGCGGCCCTAAGAGAGTTTGGCTAGGTGGCCTTCTCAAGAAACTCAGTGTTTATGGGATTCGATCACTGGTATCGTAGTTTCCAACAATTGGGTGTATGGAATCTTGAAGATTTGAATGAAGAAACTAACTCAGTGATGTTAATGATTTGATAATATGGAGGGATTCCGATATTTTGTTATAATTTTGTGACTGGAAAGTGGACACCTCCCTATCCACATGCGCTTGCATGACCCGCCACGTGGTAATAACATGTAACTTCCTGTCAATTTAGTTCAACATGATTTATTAAGTTGGATGTTGTTCCAAGCTGGTATAGAGGCCGAAAAATAGAAAAAATACTTGGAGTAGAGATTTCGTGACTACACTGTGATAAACACCTCCAATACTTCACAATATTTTTTAGATCTGATCCATTGAATGATGCATTTACATGGGAATATGTCATTCAAATTTTTTTCTTTAATTATAAACCAGGTAGAGCATTAATTTTAAAGGACTAGTGGTGCTATGATTGCATTAACTTACTCTATTATCGCTATTGAGTTTCCCCCAATTTTCTTGCTTTCTAGTCCATCTCCACAAGACCACATTGTTTTTTTATTTGAATATTACAACCTCTGTTTTCCCTCTGTACATTCTTAATGAAGTGGGCCACTAGCTTGCTACATAGTAAAAAGTGTGTTCTCTAAGACAAAACTATTAAATTGTGTGTTTCAGTCCAACTAACACCTCACACATTTTTTTGTACAATGTGTGGAGCATATTGCTGCAGGTAGTTCATATGAAACACCATTTGAAGATCCTTATGTTGTTTATTGACTCAAAACCACGAGGAATTCCATATTTGAGATGGCATCAGATCAATGAATTTTGTAATATTTGGGCCTTTTAGTCTCTTTGTTTGTGTTTTCCACGACTTTTAAAGGATTTACAACAATACATTTATTAGTACTAGCTATTTCTATGGGGTTATTGCATAGTTCTTCTTTTGGGTTTTTTACAAGATGTTTGCATTACGTATGAGATATTTATGTGAGTTTAACTAGGTTAAATTGAAATTTGAATTATTTTACAAATGCTTTTGTACAGTGAGTTGAGTTAAGTATCACTCCATGCATTTCATCTTTTTCACCAAAATATAAATTAATGAAAATTTAATTATTTTATTTTACAAAATGCTTTTGTACAATGAGTCTGCATTTCATATTTTCCACCAAAATATAAATTAATAAAATTTGAAATATGTAGAATGTGGTAATGGAAAGGATTGTTGGATTCAAAGTAATAATCTTTTTACACTAATAATATTAGTGTGTTGTCACCAAGGCACAATGGTCAAATTAACTGGGAAACAAATCACAACTAATTAGTTACCTTTCTTAATTGATTAAGCAATTCATTTAATATGAAAGCAACTATAAATAGTCTTGTTGAGTGATTGGAAAAAGTGTTTCATCAATATTTTTTCCCTATTTAATATATATTAAAATAATCCATCAATTATGCCAACTTTAATGATAAACTTGTTTATTTTAAGATAATGGTAGCATTTTTCATTCATAAATTCAAATTGTAAATTTTTCATATTTATCTAGGGTATTGGCTTTCAAGATCTTAAGAGCATCAATTTTTCATCAATAGGGCACATTTTTATGCGGATATGTTGTTTTTATTTTCTGATTTTAACATCTTTAGAACATAATCATTTTTGTTCTCATTAATGACGAGTTTTCCATGTAGGTATGTAGTTCTGAGGGGCGTATAGACGAGATTGGAATCCATTTATGAAATGAACTGTCTCCTCTTAAAAATAAGCGAAAGTAAGAACATACATTATAGAATGAATACCAACAACCTTCCCACCACAATCGGGACATGGGTCTGTCTATAAGATTTAAAAAACTAGGAGATCTTTCAAGTCTGATGATTGATTCTCACCACTTGGCAATTACAAACTATTCATAACTTCAAATTATTTGGAATATTTACACTTGTCATGTCAAGTGTATATTTGTTTTAGAAAACAAATGGATGCACAATTCATTGAAGAGTACAATATTAGTGCACCTCCTTTATTTTATCTAATAAAAAAAATGCATGAATTATCCGTTATCTTGTGTAGTAGTGAATGCAGAAAGCAAACAAACTACCCTTCTATATCATTCATGTTCCAAGTTGGTGGTAATGCAACATATCACATTGTATGTGTAGTTTGTGAAACATAAGCCTCAAATTTCATTTTTTTTTATTGAATTATATGTAATATGTAAGTCATTCAACTAAGAAATGAATGCATCTTTCATGTTCTAGACCGTTGTCAATTACATTTGTTGCCTTGAAATGTTGCATATTTGTGTTTTTTGTTTATCACTTGAAAATTTAATTACATTTGTTGCCTTGAAATGTTGCATCTTCGTGCTTTTTGTTTATCGCTTGAAAATTTTGATTTTTTTCAATGAGGAAAATGTTCAAGAAAGCATAGTAGACAATTTGCAAACTAGTTCAAGCAGATGGGTGCTTGCATAGAGACAATTGACAATTGTACCAACAAAAACTGTAGTGGTCATGAAGTGGACATAATTTCACTTCTTAATAGAAATTT